>WAAE01004122.1:0-18466 GCA_013400495.1 Nicator chloris | reverse complement strand
AGAGAAAGAAACAGTAAACATTGTAAAGTTGATGATGCGTCATAAATCCTGACAGAAGAAAATTTCTCAGCAGGAGCAGTAGTACTAAAATTATTCCAATAGTAACTGTCAATTAAAGTGAGGCCTCCACTTAGACAGAATTTCAGGTTGCTGCTTTGTAAACACCTCTTCTCTAGATGTTAATGCAGTCTTGAATGTCAAAATCCAGAGGTATTATGGACATACTTTGTCAGATATACTCTTGCAAGGGCCAATGCTTGTATTGCCTTGAACTCCCATTGCCTGTAAAACTCAGCATGAAATGAGGTCATGTGACAATATCCAGGGGTAGGAAATACCAAGACTTTTTTGTTAGCTCAGGTATTAGACCCTACATAGCAAAGAGAAAGGATGATACTTGCCACCATCCAGTGCTGGCCACAATACATTCCCAGGAGCAGTGTGGAAAAGTTTCTATTTAAGTGTAGGTGTAGAATTCACTCAGAGAGAACCGACTTGCTTCTGGATTGTGTCCACAATAATGCAGCCCATGATTTTCCTGCCTTGAAGATGGTAATAAGTAGAATAAGCATCTGAGATGAGGGAAAGACTCACTGCTTAAATGGCTCTCAAAGTAAACCTGCTTGAGGTAAAACTGCAGATTCCTACCATCAAAATATTTTGTTACTGACTGCAGAAGGACTCTTGTGGTTTGATGTGTGCTCTGGTCCCAAGCGCTGGGACTGGCAATCACCATCTCACAGTTCCTATTGGAACTAGTTCCAATTCCTGTAAGATGTGTGGACGTGATCTGGGCTGTTAAATTCTAGTCAGTCTTCTCCTTTATCTTAGTGATGTTTTTAAGGACTAAGTAGTACCTGAAACTAAAAACACATAGTTCATTTTGTCATGACTGCTAGAGGACCAGCCAAAAACCTGATTTTTGTGAATATTTTCAGTGGAGACAATTTTTCTGTTCCTCTTTTTGCCATCTTATTCAGAAATATCCATATTTCCTAAATAAACAATAAAAGTTACAGATCAACATTTAACAGGTAACAGGAAAAGTTACAGGTAAGTGATAAATGTGTTTCTCCAGTGAGGAGGGAAGGTGTGGTGTCTCTCAGTTCACCCACTTTAACATGCAAGATCTTCTTCTCCCCTTTTCTTATTAGTCATGTTGGAGTTTCTTGTTTGTTTGTTTTCTGATTCAAATGTATATAAAATATATATAGAAAATGCTGGTCTGTTGCTAAAAAAAATAATTTAGGCTTATATTTTTATGCTACCTCCCTTCAACAAAATAAACATAAAATCAAAACCCAACCGCAAAAGCTTGACAAGCTGAAAACACACAAATATTTTCCTAAAAGTCTTTAATTTTGTTGTACACTTCTGGTCCTTGTGTCCGTGCATGAGGTGCTGAATGCAATTTATAATTTATGAGATGCACAAATAAAAGTAATTAAATCTCGGACATTAAATGTTTGGACACTGCCAAGTGGTGCCCACGCTTCACCTGCTGGCGTGGGCCCATTTCTTATTGTGGCTCACTGCTGCTCTCAGGCTGCTGCAGAAAAAAAGCGTGCCATGCCCAACAAACAGCTTTCTTATGAGACAGATTGGCCTGCTCTGGCTGGCTGCAAAGCACAGTATGGTCAAACCAGCTGCGCACTATAATTCTAGCTGTGATCCAACACATCAATGAGAAATTTATGCAAGCCCTCTCATGATGCTCTATTTATATTTGAAATCTCTTTTATGAAGGTCTTTTTGCAGCTCATGTTGCAAATCTGACTCTAACTTGCTCTATCTCTGCACTAATATTGCAGCTGCTTTTAGAATGAAAACCCAACTCCAATACATCCAGATGTCTGTGTTTCTACCCTGTGAGAACAGAGAAACAGAGACTGTGCCCAGGGCTTGGTGAACAGATTAAAACATTCCTGTTGTTTCCTTCTTGCCTTGAGTATATCTGCTTGAATATTGAATGTCATTGTGATCTCTCAAGTGAGGTGGGAAGGTGTGGGTGGTCTCCCTCAGCCATCCACATGAATGTGCAGACCTTGTTTCCTGTGAGGTGAGAAGACCTCATCTCTGCATCCTGTTTTTTATCCCCTCCAATCTGGGATGTAGCTGAAAGGCTGGCTTTTCAATCAAGCCTTGACAAGGTGACAAAAACCAGTAGCTATGAACTAAGATAGCCATGTTTTATATTGATATATGAACCACATATTAGAGTGCCATGGCAAAGTCTGTCCTTTGGAAGCAACTAATTTTCCTCAATGTCTGAACTGGCCTTTCCTTCTGTCAGCTAATAATTCGGCAGAATTTTTCTTACAGAATAAAGGCTAAGGAGAAGAAAGTATTTCACTTTTGCAAGATATATGTTAAACTTCTTTTGGTAGTTTAGGAAGTAATAATTGTACTGATGTCTGGTATCTTGGGTCTCATACTACAGGGTAGAATCAGTTCATGCTGCACCAAGATGCGATTTCCAAATTCTCAAGGCACCTGACTCGTATCATGCCTGGGAAGGGGAAGGTATTTGCAGAAAAGGCTGCTAGAGCAATCTTTCCTGTACCTGCTAGGGGGCTTTGGAGAGTACAGAAGGTGAAGCAATTTTTTTACCCACTAACTTTATGACGCTTCAAGAGCAAAACCAGCCCAACTCCTGGCTGCTGAAATTTGCATACAAAGGCTGTGTGTGCCTGACTTGCATTTTCTAGATGAAACACATGGTCTACTCATTCACAGTGGGAAATGTCAGGTATTCAGTACCTGAATAACGCACTAGGAATGGGACAACACAGCCTTTTGCTTCCTCCTATGCATTAAACTTGAAAGCATCTTCAGAGATGTGTTGCTCAGGGCCTTGCTCTCTCTTTAGGGTGCTGGGTAACTAGTTGATTATGCTGGAGTAATCCACTTGTCAGAGTGCAGAGTTTGAATAATTAACCCATAGATGTCCAAGGCTGCACTGTCTTCAGGAATGCGGTGTCCCATCCCCAAGGGGAAGGGAGCACTCAGGACTTGCAGATGCTTCTGGTTGAAAGGACCAACAGAAGTCAGAGGGTCTGCAAAAACTCACTAAGTTTTATTAGTAAATGATGCACTTAGAATGGAAATTTGTAAAAACTAGTCCCTGATCTCCTATATAAGAACATGGCAGTGGGTTTTGGGTGGAAGGAAGGCAGGAAGGAAGGAAGGAAGGCAGGCAGGAAGGCAGGCAGGAAGGAAGGAAGGAAGGCAGGAAGGAAGGAAGGAAGGAAGGAAGGAAGGAAGGAAGTTGTCATGTTCCTAACTGACAAAGCACTGCAGGAATGTTCAGTTAGGGCTGTGTGGAAAGAGGACCATGGTTGGATTTGTAAATAGATCACACTTCTTTTTTTGGTCAGAGCTCTTCCTGATGTTTTCATGGACTTGCCACCTTCAGGCAGAGGCAGTTCCACGTCAGAGTACTTAGTGGTGGTGTTATGCATGTGAGACCTGGCTGGCAAGGGACCTGGCTGCCTGCAGCTCTTGTCACCACTGTCTCCAAAGGACAGGTAAGTGTCATCAGGGCTCTTGTACATGGGACATCAGTGCCGATGGGAACCCACAAGTCCTCTTTTACAGCCATGGCCAATTGTGAGTCTGAGCCTGGATTACCTTTCGCTAGAGATGAAGTGTTACACTATATTTGCCTACACTGAAGTTTAGACACCACTTTTTTGTCCACCTCTGTTGTGGTGTCGTGGTGTCCTTCTGGATCTCCTTACCGTGGGATCAGCATTTGCACACTAAGTGTTGATGTTCTTCTCCATCAAACATATATATTTCCATGAAAGCTTTGGGTAGTATTTTCCTTCCTGGCTGTTGCATCACTCAGAGACAAATCTGAAGTGAACTGCCTGTCTCCAAAATTAACAGGCAGGAGGAAGATTTGATAGACAGATTGATAAAGAAATAACCTATTTTCATTCTATTATTAGAGAAATAGTAGGACTACATCTGAGTAAGTTTAAGCTGAAAGGAACTTCTTGGAATGCTTGATCCTCCTCTGTGTAGAATGTATTTTTTAGCAATCTTCTGCTTACAGAAAGAATGATTTTCTGCTGTTGACATTTCAAGAATAGCTATGGGTAAAGCCCATTGGATTTTATGCTGTCTGCAAAACAGACAAAATATTAGTTTTTTCCCTTTGATTCATCTAACCAGTGAGAGAAAACGCACCCTCTGGATCTAGAGAAAATGAATTTATTATTTTTCCCCTGGTGTTATAAGAGCTGAAGGGAGGAAGCTAATTGGAAGAAAATTAATACTGCTCAAACTTCCACAAGAAAAGTCAATTTTTAAAGTGAAAATACAGCAGAAGCTAGTTAAGTTTCAGTCCTTTAAGACACACATTTTTCTTGAGGCAGTAAAGGCATGACCAATATTAGTTTTCATTAGCTGATGTAGTGGAGCCAAACACCCACCAAACCACTTGGTCACTCCCACCACTCAATTGGAAAAGAAGGGAGAGAGTAGGAAGAATGGAAGTGAAGCTCATGAGTGAGGTAAAAACAGTGCTAGTGCTTACCATTATGGGAAAAATCAACTTGATCTGGGAAAATGAGCTTAACTGATTGCCAATCTAAACAGATTTGTTTTTTATATGCACATACCTGTAATATTTATTGTTTATACATTGATATATAAGCTAGAAATAATTTATATAGATATATCTTTTTATAAATATAAAAATACATCTCATGCAACTCTGTAGTATGTATGATTATTTGACTATTAAATTGCTATTAGATTATAATTATGTATATATAAAATACAAAAATACACAATTATGGAATTATTGATTTGGCCATTGGAAAACAAACATGAGAAAGAATCAAGCATTTAGCAGACTGAGGAAAACTCTAGTCTTCTTCCCTTTCCCTGGCTCACCTTCATTCCTTGACCTGTGCCCAAGTCTGGGGCAGGGCAGCCCTGGTCTCTCCTCTCCGTGATCGTGTTGCAGCTCACTGCTGCCAGAACTTGGACACCTGCATCCAATGCTCTTGGCAGTGTGAAGAAAGTCAAAACAGACACCATTTCCCTCACAAAGCTCCAGCAAAAGCTTTTGGTTCTCCAAAGATTATGGTGAGTCTGTGGAGAGATACATGGACTAGTTTGTTATAAAAATTTTTTAAAGGTCCATGTATTTAAAAAACTGGTAATTGCTAGTAAATCTGTAAATTAAAGAGGAAAATATGGTTTAGATAGCAACTTCATTACCTAAAAAATTTAATTAAACTCATAGCCTTAAGGCAGACTAGTCAAAATTTCTCCTTTGTCCTTTGAACCTGTTTTCAAAACTTAAACTTCCACATACAATCAGAAATACTGAAAAGAAGGGTATGCAGAAACTAATTAGATTAAGCAGAGATGAACAGAAGTAATAACTCTACTGCACAACTTCTAACTTAATTAAATCTTTGGCAAGATTGAGTTTCAAGGGAGAGAATAATAGAAGAAGATTGAAGATTTTTGAGAAACAAGCAGTCGTAATATTAAGTGCTCGAGGAAAATATTTCATTCAGGTTTTCCTTGCTGTAATTTTGGATAGGGAAGAATGTAGAACGACTTTGAGGAGCTGTTGTTTTCCATTCCATATCAACCAAAATTTTGGTTTTTTCAGCTTGCTTATTCCTTGACTGGTTCTGGAGGGTGGAAGCTAAAAGTTGTTTGGTAGGGGAGTGGTGTGGAGTTTGGGCCCAAGCTGGAGCAAAGCATATTAAAAGATATTCAAAGACAATTAGGGATAGAAAAAAGAAGTAAACAGGAAGGAGAGATAGGCGGCAGGATAAAAAGCAAGGGAGAGTACTGTGGAGGACATCTTTTATTGTGGCAGCTGAATATTACAATGTAATGTTCTGAAGGTGAGCAATGTTACCTGACTCAGGGTGCTGCTGTCAACACATGGAACCAGGAATACCTTGGATTTCACTTCATCCTCAAAACTTAACAAAGCATACTCCTCAATGCAAGTGTCTAGGCCTTAGTGGGAATTGCATTCTCCTTCTCTGAATGCTTGTGTCCTAGGGGTACCTATCCAGGCACATGGCCAGGACTGACACAATTATTTGATGTTTCGTGGAGGGTCTGCTTTAACTCTTTGCAAAAGGAAGAGTCTTCTATACTCTTTGGGACTCCAAGTACACTTGCATTAGAAGTTTTCAGGGATACCTCAGAAATGTCTGATTTTCAGATGGTGTGGGTTGCTGGCCAAGCTCTGAGCCAGGGCTGAAACTCCAAAACTGACTTGGATACCCTATTGGAAATAAATGTGCCATGTAGTGTAGAGAGATTATTTATCCAATGTACAATGACTTCCCATCATGTGGCTACATCACAGTGGTGTGTGAGAATTATATCATTCAGGTGTACCAGGACTAAGAAGTCCTTAGTGTTGAACCAAAAAGCTTTCTGTGCCTTTCACTGATATGTCATTTGGGTATGCAAATTTCACCTCTGCATCTGAAAGTGTGAGATGGTAAATTTGTCAATTTTCTTTTCTACTGGTGAATTCTGCACAATGTTACAACAAACTCACCCCAAACCACTGTTTCCTAAGCTGGAGTTACTTGAAATACTGCAGTGACAAATTTATTACTCACCCTGAGGCACTTTTTAAAACTCTCAAATGCATGTTTCCCCTAACTTATCAATATGTTTGAACCAGCTAAATGTTTCTTTTTATTCTGATAGATTCTTATCTGTTCCCTTTTATTTATTACAGGCAAACCCCTAATATATCAAATAAATTACTTTTGCCATTGCTAATCCCAACCACTCCTTCAACACGACACACCTGTAGTAATGGAAAATGATTTATTCCAAGAAGCTTTCAGTGTCTTAGAGACAATCTTGTACAGGTACTTCCAATTGTTTTGCCTGTATTTTCCATAAAAAGACAGATCCTCTTTTCTGGAGGAATTTTGGACTATGCCTCTAAATAATACCTCTCTCTAAGGCCTGGAGCCTAGTTCATGTACACACAGGTACTGTCCTCTCATCCCAAAAGAATGAGGATTCAATCCTTGCTAATGGTGCATTTCTCACAGTCCTTCAGACTTTGATTTGTACATACCATCTGCCCTACCACTGACTTCCACAGAACATCCTGTACCCTCAGCTGGAAGACTGACACAGTGTGCAACTCCTGTCATGTAATTTTTTCTGGCACCTTCCTGTGATGCTCCTGTTTCTGGGCTTTGAAACCTGTCTCTGAGCCTGGCCACTGATGTAGTTCTGTTTGGCAACCCCAGGCAAAGGTCTTGGCCTACCAGGCTGCTGCATGCCCATGGAGGTGACAGGAGCATGCCAAGCTTGGCCTAAGCATCTCCCCAGGAGACAGAGGGCTCTGGGGTCTGCTGTCTTCAGGATCTTGTAGCTGTGAGCTGTTGGTTTGCAGAGCAGACATCCAGCAGAACTGCCTTTCCTGTTCTCATGGAGCAGACACGGAGGGAATGTCTCAGTAGTCGCTCAAGAAAGTAAACGTGCTATAAACAGCTTTACTGAAGACTCCTCCTTCCCTTCTCCACATCTTTGCTGTATTAATCCAAGTATTTTGGGCTTGGTCTAAACAACAGCAAGGACAATGACATGCAAAGGTACTCCTGATATTGGATAAGGGTCCTGTGTTAGAAACTTCTCTAGCATTAGTGCCACAACACTGTTAATCTGCTTTCAGTCAGAACTGATGACACAATAGGTATTGTAGTTTTTCTGTGTTGGGGTAGCAGTATTTGGGAGTATGTGCAGCTACAGGCAGAAGTTCCTGTCAAGGAAGACATTGTGATTCTCCTTGGAGCTCGTTCACACAGCTTTATCAGTGAACACAGTGAATATTTTCGGGATGACAGCTTGACTTTGAGAAATGTGAGGAAATTCTACTGAATTGAATGTGAAATTATTTGGTTAATTTCTAACAACTATAACTATCTTTTTTTTTTTTTTGTCTTTTCTTAGCATTATTAAGGTTAGAGCGAAGTCATCAAATTCTGTATTTCTTGTATTTCATCTAATTACTCTTTTTCTGTGGCGATTAAGTGGAAGCCACCTGTGTCAAAGGAATGATTGTAATTCATTCCACAACTTCTGTCGTGGAACTCATTGCCACAGGATTTTGTCAGAATTGTAAGGTGTCTCAGAATGGGATTGAAACTCTTTGTTCCTGGGTACCCAGGAATATGCTTATTCCTGGGTACTTTAACAAACATATTATGATAGTCCAGATATTTCAGTGAAGGAAGGTTTTTAAGACTCCTCTTGGCAGAGGTTCAGGCTGTATAATAAAATAAAGAGTCACTGTGCCCTTCACTTACACATCTATTATAGGCTGCAAGTGGAGACAGGATGCCCAGGTAGAGGTATTAATTTGATTCAAGGAAGCTGGTTTTGTGTTCACAGCTGGGTGGTGCCAGCCCATCAATTTTTTATTGCAATATACTTCTTTCCTGAATTTGTTGTATTATGGCTACATAGTTTGAGCTGATATTAGAAGGGACTGTCTCTGTGTTCTGCCAGCTTTGGATGTGTTAGAATTCTTCTGGATGCAGACTTGGCATTAAATTTTTATATCAGTTTCTCTCAGTACTATGGCTCTTCCACAATCTGGACAGTGCATGGATTTTCATAGCTCATGGATATTTGCTACTGCAATAAAGCAGGAAATAATCTTCATCTGGTCAGAACCAGTGGGATTATGGTATCTCCATACTCAAAATACAAGGAAGGGATCTGCTTCTCTTTCCTCCAAAACAATCAGCTGAAAGAAAGGTAACTTTTCTTCAGGTTTGGTTTGGGTGTAGTGCAAAGAAAGAAGGCAGTGGAAACAGTGAGATCTGTCATAATTTCCATCATTACTCAGACCTTCTCATCAAGTGGAACTGACAGTAGGCTGGAAATTGTATAGGTATGTGGAAACTGCTTCTCAGAATTATGGTACCAATTTTGGTCACGTATTTCATTTTTTTTTTCAACACCAGAAAGGAACAGAGAAAATTCAAGGGTACAAGACTAAAAAAAGCCACAAAAGATTTTGGTTTCAGATAAAGAAAATAAATACAATGATGAGACATTTGTAAAGTAAATAACGAGGGGTCAAACAATGATCTCATTTTTTATTTAGATATAATCTCTCTGTGTGATGTCTCTAACATTTGTCCTGTCAGGTAGAAAGACAAGGTGTCATGAAAGAATTTTCTGATTTTGGTTGCTCCATGAGGTAGGATAAACCTGCTATGGACCCACAGAAAATCCCCAATTATTTCATAGTCTTCCTCCCATTTTGCTATCTTCAGTGCTTTAGAAAACACATACTCATTGTTATTCTTCTTAATGAGTGTGGTTTGTCTTTGCTATGGATGCTTCAGATGAGCTAATTCTGAGGCCTTTCTGGAAGGGGAAAAAGAATAGATTTCTTTTTGTGTTTGATCTCTGTAGCAAAATAGATCAAAAATATTAAAACCTGAGAATTACAGGGACGTCCCTCTCTTCACTACATTAATATGAATTGTTCTTACTGTTCAATTCCCCACGATCAATTAATGCTTTTCATGACAGAGACTCTTCTTCCCCTCTCCAAAAAAGTGACTCCACTGCAAAAAAGTGACTTCAGTTTCAGTTTTGACCTGTGAGAAATGTTGCAGAAGATTTTGCAGTAAGAAAAGGTCCCAGTTAGAAATGTAAAATTCTCAGATTCAAAGTGCTCAAAAAACTCATACTAAACTCATACAAAGGCTTTTTTCAGATTTTCGTTCAAGACCATTTATTCTTCTCCCAATATCGTGTCCGCATGTCATGTTTTTGCTTCTAGTACTTTGGTCATTCAAAACCATTTGCTCAGAGGTTTTCCTGCCACACCTCAGCCCACTTCTTTTCTGTGTCCCTTTGCATGTCCTTCACAGGATGTAGCTACAGCCCTGCTGCTGAGAGAGTGCCCTATTGACTGTCACTGCTTTCCTACCCTTATGCTATACAAAAGAGGTGATTTGCTAGAAGCTTGTGACTGAACTGGGTTAGGTAAAGTGTGCACTCTGCATAGGAAAACCCAGATCTGAGGTGCTAAGCCTCTCCTTTGGCCTTTCCAACATGCTTTGTCCATGTCCTTTCAGACAGCAATAGCTCCAGCATGTACAAACATCAGTGGTATTTATGTCATTTGAGTGTGATGGTGGAAAAAAAAAATAAAAAGGAAAGCAGGAGAGCTGTCTTGGGGATCACAGTGTGAGCCAGAAAAGCATAGGGGTGGGAGGAGAAAGTATAGTCAGCTATGCAAGAGAAAACTTGGAGTAGAAAGCAGGCCACCGGGGCCCCAAATGAAGTAGGGTTGCAGGCAGCCTGCTGCATAATCTATTCATTTTTCAGCTACATCCACAAAACATCCTCTTTATGGGCTAGGTCAAGTTTTACAGGACTGCACAAGGTCTGCAAAACTGGACGTGCTGGCTTACAAGAGATAATGAAAAGGGCTGGTCAGTGCAGAATTCCAGTGCACTCAGTAATTCCAGTGCAGAATGACCAGAAAACAACAAGAAAGTCTGAACTGAATTACAAGAAGAGTCTCTGGGTTGGGAATCAGAAGGCAAAAGAATAGTAGAAATCTGTCATCTGCAGAAAGCTCTGTACATGGGAAATAGCTGGTGTATGGTGAAGCTGTGTTACCACTTGCCAAGCTGGATGACTGACCAGATCTGTCACCACTAACATCCTTCAGAGCTCTTCCTATTTTCTCTCTGCCAAGATGTAAGCTGAAGTCCCAAGCTGCTTGCTCAGGGAAGGATCTGTGTTACTGCTTCTCACAAGAACAAAAACTACAAGAATTCTGCTAAACAGCAATATGACTTTGGGAACCCTTTTTAACTTCCATCATGCCTATGTCTGTGCTGCTGCCAGAACTGTTGCTGACTTAAGGAAGAGATGGTATGTTTCCTCTAGCCTGTTATTAGCCTTTTTTAAGCAGTTGCTGGGTTTTTTTTTGTTTGGTTTTTTTTTTTTTTTTTTTTTTTTTTTTTTTTTTTTTTTTTTTTTTGAGGAATCTCAAGATTTTACATAGGATTTTTATATCCTTTCCACTTCTGATTCAGATCCCTGCATGAACCACATGATAAGAATATGTTCTCCATGTCTTTCAGAAGGCAGACACCTCTAGTTCTATACCAGAGGACCCAGATTGCTGTTCACTCTGAGCAGTTCAGCTGTAAATTTCCATGCCTTGTGTCTGCATCTGCCTGTGCCCTGTTTTATCCTTGGGAGACAGAGCATGTGTATTAGGCAAGTGTGTTCTAATGGTACATGTAGGTGCAGCTGTGACAAAGGCAAACAGAACACAGCAGCCATCCTCACATGGTGCTTTTGCCCTTTTAGCCTTGGCCAGCTTGTGGCTTAGCTGATCTGAGGGACAGCACCAGAGCAGCCTGCTTAGATGCTAAACTGTGTTTTGTGAGGAAGTGTGAAAGAAAATGTACTTAATTCATTAAAACTGAGGAATATTTTCCTTTGTGATTTTAATAGATCAAGATTTTTTTCAGGAATAAAAATAATTTCATGGATATTTCCCATGAGATACTGGAAAGTGGATTTAGACAATGGGAGAAACAAATTTCCTGCTCCTTTGAACTTTGCTCTTTTCACTGAAGTTTCCCATTCTATCTTTCAGAGGGTAGTTTTTGAAAGCTTATCATTCAAAGTGAAAAAGCCATGCTCCTGAGTGATGCCTGGTCCGAAGGATCTTTGACATTTTCCTGTAATGTCTCTTCAAGATTTTTCTTTTACCTAGATTGCTTGTAGTTGATATGGAATGACTGCATGGGCTTGTTCCATCTAGATCACTATCCCAGTCTGTCTTGTGCCAGGGCAAAGACAGTACTGTATTTTTCGAAAATATTATTTCCTGCTTACTTCTGTCCTTGTAGTACAGGATCAGATTCCACCTGATAGCTGTGTTGTCAATCGCATCACTCTACCCCAGGAAAGTCTCCACTGCTTTGAGTTCTTTATTACTGGATTAAGAATAAGGGCAATTTGATTAAAAACAATGAATGTTGTTGGTTTCATTATGGTAGTAATGGTGCTTCTGTAGTTTCTATTCTCCTTCACTTCCTGATTTTTTTGGGCAGTTTCCCACACTTTTGGTGAAAGCTTCAAAGAGCATTTTTCACAAAGAATGGCTTCCAGCTTAATTTCCCCTTCCCAATGAAAAATTCCTTTCTTCTGGCATGAATTGATTAAATACTACCCAATGACAAGAGCCACTGATGTTTTGGAAAAAAAGCATGAAATCAGAAACAGGAAAATTTTGCCTGTTTTTGAATCTTTGGATAGCTCTGAGAAGCAATTCTTTTTTCATATTTTATTAGACAGAAAAAGCTGAAATAAAGCAGCATAGGCTGACTTATCAGATGTACTGAGTTCAAAATTAAAGACCTTGATTTCAAAGATCTCAGCATCTTCTTTGTATCAGAACTGGTCCTTTAATGTTGAGCTCACACCTGTACTTATTGGTTTACTTAGTGGGACTGTTTGTACAACTGCTGCAGTACCCTCACTTGACTTGGCTGACAGCTCTTTACATTTCAAACTGTTTAAGTTGTATTTAGGGTGAAACAATCAGCACTTGTAAACACTCTTTTTAAAGGAATTTCCATGATTCAACTTCTAGCTCTCCACCTTCACAAGAACACTACAAAGTCATACAGAAAATATAAAGCATATAAAGCAGAAGAAGGTATGACACGTGGAAACTACTCCTTTCCTGAGGCCACCGTGGTTTCAGGTCAGACAACTCTCTAAAGGATGGTCACAAAATGTCTGTGAGTTCAATAACCTGACTTCGAGAGTCGGCTATTTTGTTTCTTTTTCCTAAATCATGTGTCCTCGAAGCTCCTTCCAAGATTAACAGAAACCAGCTACAGCTGGGGAAGAAAAGTGACTACGAGGATGGTGTGAGCTCACTAATGAAGAAACTTTTAACAATAAAAAGGGGGAAATGTTGAATTGTAGGAAATCCCGTGTGCTATCCCATGTCCGTCACCACAAAGTTAAAATTTCCAAGGAGTCTAAAATAAGAAGGGTTATTTATCGTGGACTGCCAGAAAGCTGACAGATAAAGCTTTGTGATTCCAAACACTCCTGCGTCCTGGAGGAGGGATTGAAGGCTGTCTAAAGATGACACAGGAATAAACTTAGGACAAGGCATTTAAAGTTAATATATCTTCTTTATAATCTGTATGTCCTTTGTGTGTTCCCTTTGTGCTTGTTCCCATCTGGTGCAAATGTCTATCATAACCCTCGTACTGGCAGAGTAAAATGCACTTTAAACATTCAAGCCTTATGAAGAATAAAATTGCCTCTTGGAGACGAGACACCCTAAGTGCACCACTTCCTACAAAGTGGCAAAAATAATGAGCAGATACTGAAGTACTGAGGATTGCTATGCACTCTTCCAGCAGTTGCACATTCCTGGGAGTTAAAATTGCATGCACATCATATGGAGAATTTGGAACATGGATTTCCAGGTGTAGGGAAAGAGATTAATTAGTAAATACTATCTGGCAAACAGAAGAAATATGGGAAGATGTCTCATAATTTCCACTGCAAGTCAGTGGAGGGGACTGAGAGCAGGACAGATTAGAGAGATGTCTGAAGAAAAAGAAAAGCTCTTGATCAAACTATTAATGAGGATGTGAAGGGGAGCTTATGTTGCTTCTACACCAATCTGGACAGATATCTAAATGGAAAATTGGTCAGTCCTCTTAATTTTAATCAAAGAAAATCCAAGCGGTTTATTGATTTTTTAAGTACACATAATTAATGAGGAAATGATACATTCAGAATCCAGACTTGAGCTTCTGTAAAGTCTTTTATAAGTACATAGTGACAAAAGGAAGGCCAGTAAAAATGCGGGCCCAGTGCTGAATGAAGTGGGAGTCCTGTTCAGATTGGACATTACAAAACATGAGTACTTAATGCCCTCTTTGCCTCAGACTTTACGGGTGAGACTGGCCTTCAGGAATCCCAGGGCCCAGAGACCAGCCGCAGTCTGGAGGAAAGAACACGTGGAAAGGTGATCAGGTCAGGGAATACTTACGCAAACTGGACAAAGATAAATCCATGAATCCTGATGTGATACACCTCCAAGCACTGGGGAAGCTGGCTCAGTACTGTTGGGACCACACCAGTGCTGCAATTGTGTTCCAGTTGTGGTGTCACCAGCATGAGAGAGCCATGGACATACTGGGAGGGTTCAGCAAAGCACCACTAAGGGTGGCACTAAGGGACAGGGGTATTTCTCATGTGAGGCAAGATTTAGCAAGCTGAGACTGTTTGGCTGGGAAAAGAGATGGTTCAGAAGGGAGTCTTACCAATGCATGCAGACACTGGAAGAAAGGTTGAAAGAAGTGAAGCCAAGCCCTTCTCAGTGTTGCCTGGTGAGAGGTAGTGGGTACTAAATGAAACACAGGAAGTTCCTCCTGAATACCGGGAAATAATTTTTCATTGTAGGGATGATAAAACATTGGCACAGGTCACACAGAGAGACTGTGCATTATACCTCCTTGGAAATCTTCAAAGACACTTGACCGGGTCCTGGGGAGTTGGCTCTTCCTGGCCCTGCTTGAGGAGAAGGAGTTGGACCAGATGACCTCCAGAGACCTGTTCCAGCCTCAGCCATCCTGTGAGTCCATGATAGTGTTATCAGCATTACAACAGATAAACTCCTAAATGTGTATAAACACTTCCCAACCTCCAAATTAAGAACCTCCAAAAGCCCTCACCTCCTCCACATTCACACAATTACGTGCAGTTCCCTCCTGCACTTTGAACATGTGAGTTTAATGCATTTCTCTTTCTTGGCAATGTGATTTTCCTACCACAGTTCTCCCCTGTGCCATGGGCGATACAGACACTCAGTGCTCAGAAGTGCTTAGGCTGCTCCATAAAGCCCACATATCCTGCTCTGGTGGGAAAGGTTCTCATGTGGTCCCTGTGCATACCCCGGGCTGGGGCTGCATGCCCTTGAGCCCCAACCAGCTGGAGTGGGGCTGCTGGCAATGGGAAGGGAGATGTTCTAGGATGTGGAGATGCCTTTGTCTGTGATGGAGGGTGTGACACCAGCAGTGCTGTGTTTTACAATGCCAAATTAGCCTGACTGCTGCTCCGACCTCACTGCTCCCCTCCAGGGGTGCTCCCCATCACCACAGTTCCATGCTCCTTTTCTGTTTGACTCTCCCTGTGTTCAAAAGTCGCTTGGTAATCTCCTGGTTATGGTTTGATCTGTCTGAAGGTCTTCCTTCTCTTCAACACTACCAGCTGAGGCGCAAACCACGTCAGGCAATTTTGAGTGTGCTGTGCACACAGTTTACACTCACATTTGCATGTTACCACTTTTGCTAGGATGGCCTGTGGTGGGGTGTGATCCTTTCTCACAGGAAAAATACAGAGAAGACGGGGCAGACTTTTCCTGGGTGGTGAGACAATAAAAGATGATGGACATGAATATATGAGGAAATTCTCATCTGTCATGTGGAAAATGTTTTTTCCCTTCACAGGTGTGCAGCCCACAAGAGAGCTGGGGAGATCCTTGAAGATATCTAAACTTTTACTGGAGAAGTCCCTAAGCAAGCTTATCTAGTTGACCCTCCTTTAAGCAAAGGGAGAGTACTGGAAAGTGCTAGAAATCTCTACCAGGCTACATTTTGGTGTAAATGGCAAACCTGTGGAAAATATCAATGCTGTGAAATATTATTCTACAGCCAATGATAGTGAAGGGTCAAAATATTTTGATTCTGCTTAAAAAGAAGACTCAGCATTTCATTTTAGAGTGTATAAAATATTTGGATTTAATTTGAACAGAGAACTCGTACTGTCAGACTCCTCTATGCAATGCTGCCAAAACACCCCATTCTGCAAATAAATGTTCCCAAGACAAATAATGCCCTTTCCTCAGAGTAAGGTATCCAGAATCCAGGTGGAGAATTCAAATCAGACCATGTAAGAGCAACAGGGCAGAGTAACAAGCAAACTAAAGGTCTGAAGTATTGTTATACTCATACAAAAACAAATAGAGCAAGCAGAACTGGCTCAGACAGAAAAAATTTGGCTTGGTGAATTAAGCCAGACCATTTCATGTTGCTTGGAACCCTATGTAAGGCACAATATTTTTTTCTTTTTGAAAGACAATTGATAGGAAAATAGTATTTTCTGAATAATTACACTGGTTTTTCTCACCATCCTTGATGGAAAAATTCCTGAGTATATCCTGCAGTATATACATCACCCTCTCAGAATGTTTATTAATGTGTCATAATTTTAAGAGCTCAAGTGCACTCTAACTGTCTAACAAGAAATGTTAAAATGTCTTCATCAGACTGCATAATACATAAAATGTGCGGGGCTTCCAGATCATTATTAATGCCTCCAGAAGGCTTGTGACCTGGTGTTAGACTAGATTTGTCAACACAGAAAATTTTCCTGTGTTTTTAAAGCTGAAATTGAAAAATAGAAAACCCACTAAGATTTTAAAAAGCATTAATTAGCACTGAATTTCTCACAGTACTGGAAGACCTTGGAAATTGCCACTTGACATAAATGTGAGCCAGTGTGAAGAGCAAAGCCCCTGTCAGAACTGGCATATATGTTAAATGTAATCTGCAAGAAATTTAACCTTCCTAAGTCCCTTGTAAAATGTTTTTCAGGATTTGAAAGTAAAAATTTGATGTGTCCTTGTCTCAAATTAAAGAATAAAATCACTTTCCCATTTCGAAATCTCCAAAAATATTTCACAAAAATCAATTCCTGCTGCCAAGTGATAAGTTATTATAGGGTGGGGTTTTTTTTCTGTTAACTTGTTTTTGTGTGATTTTTTGTGTGTGTGTGTGTGTGCTTGTTTGTTCTTTGGATTTTTTTTTTGTGTTTTTTGTTTGTTTGTTTGTTTGTGTTTTTTTTTTTTTTGAAAAAGCACTCATTTATTCATCTTTGTTGTATTGAAGGTTTTGCTTTTAGTAAGAAATGGCCTCAAGATTCTTCATTCTGTCTTCTAAACCATGAAGTTAATCTCTCGTGCAATAGGTACTCGCCATATCATCAGAAGCTGGTGTTTGCTTCACAAAAAATAGACACACTTGCTATGCATGGATCTCTGTGATGGTTTGGATCTGCTAGATATCTTCGCAGTGATGGAACTGAAACCAAATTTTCTATTTATGGGGAAAGTCACTGTTGCACAAAACCTCTGACTCACACCAAAACAAACCAGAATTTTTAGCTCAACATGTTGATGTTTTGCTTCTCTCTTTTAGGATGCAATCTTGGAGAATTCAGAGTTGCCCAGAAAGTATTTCCATATAATTTAATGTATCAGTCTCCAGCATTGCAGTAAGAACAGCAGTATTTTTCTGAATGTCTGCTGAACTGTCTTCATTTACATTATGGAAGAGTTATATTGGTTCCCTAAGGATAATGTGGCACTTTGTCTCCCTTCCTAACCTCCTTGAAAAGAGAAATTCCTGTATACTTGAAGTTTGGGACAATTGTAAAGGAAGACTCAAGGCAATCCTCTCAAACATAAAGACCCTGTCAGTCTCCTATGAAGATAAAGCCATCTGTGTGTGGTGTGCTGTGCTTGTGTAACTTTATGTGTGTCTATCATTCTCCTTCTCCCTCCCTCCTTTCCCTCCCTCTCCTTCTTCCTTCTCTCTTCTTTATATGTTCTCCTTTATCTTTCCTGTCAGATAAGCCTGTATGTCTTTCTGAAACTGTATTTACTTGTGTATGTGTTTGTACATGTGTATGTTTACCCTTTGCCTTTGAACAGAAGCACAAGAGCAAACCTGGTCCTGAAGACTAAATTCTGTTGCCAGGGTATGCTCTGCTTTCCTGTTTCCTTAGGTCCTGACTATGTGTTTTCTTGTTCTGAAGGTTTGTAAATTATCTGGCACAGATACTGCATGTCAGTGGCTTTGAAGAGATAATGATATCCTAAATGTTAGGCAGACCTGACTAAAGTACCATCTTTTGCAGCAACATGCTCATAGATTATTCTAGGACACACTGCCTTCTGTATTTGAGGCTTGCCTTGTTTTCAGGCCAGTGTTTAATGCTGGATGTCCCAAGAGAGTGATGAAGTAAGTGTGAGCTGAAGGTTGCACACTGGCTGCCTTGTGGAAGAAGAAGGCTTCGTTCTACACTGCTCACTATCAAGGGTCCTAGGGTGTCGTCCCTTACGTAGTGCAGACAGCAGTACCAGTCTGGCTTTTCTACACTGCATGCACCTCACACTTTCTGGGCATTATGAGGTGAAAGGTCTTTGGAGAAAGTTTATTTTTAGTAGTGTATCATCTCTCAGGACATTTACAAGAAGAAATGTAAAGGTGTGGCACAGGCCTAGAGGACCCAGTAAACTTGATCTTGTCTCTTGAGTAGCACCGCCATGTGCTGGTTTGGAAGCAAAACCAGTGAGAGACTC
>WAAE01004118.1:0-123245 GCA_013400495.1 Nicator chloris | reverse complement strand
CTTGCAATCTATAATTTCAACCAAAGAACCCTTTGAGCAGCTTTGGGTAACAGCATACACTTTCCATACCAAATCTGAGGAATGGTTGAATGGTGAGGCTTTAATGTTCATTTGATGAAACATGTTATTTGCAGTTAGTTAAGTAAAAGCTGAGAGGGTTGATTAGTCATGAGAAAACAATTTTAAGGAATAAATTCTGTTAAGCAGTGTGAAATAGAGTTACTGATTTGGATTTTGCATTAAGATAATTTTTTGTAACACAATTGATTTCGAGTTAGAGGACAATGATTAAAAACACATGTAATTAAACCACCCTGGGAATCACCTTGTGCTGATATGCCTGCTGTGCTTTTTTTATGCTGTCGTATTCAGGACCTCTTCAGCAACTGAATGCTGATGAAATTAATGAAGAGGTTGGAAATATGTGGAGGACCATGTACAAGCTCAGTAAGAGCTTCCCAGATGTGCCTGTGCCCAGGCGCATGGCAGAATCCATGAAATTCAAGCTTGATAAATTTAAACAGCATCTTCCTGTCCTGTCAATTGCCTGCAATCGTGGAATGAAGGAGAGACACTGGGTGCAGGTACTTTAAACTCTACTTTAACTGTGGAAATATTCTGCTACAGAAACTGACAGTCCAATATCTTTTATCCTGTGACATGATAGATGCAGTTTTGAAATTTGTAACGCCACAGGCAGAAGCTTCTTTAAATTAATAATTTATGGCAGAAAAGCAAATTAGGGTGTTGCAGTTATACTTCGTTAGAATTTGTTGCTTGCTGTTTGAAAGTATTTTACAAAAATCCATCTTGATGATAGATTTATTTCTTACTTTATTTTCAGATTAGTGAAATTGTAGGATGTGAGATCAAACCGGATAAAAACACTAACCTTAAATATATATTGGACTGTGGACTCTCAAAATTTATTGAACAGTAAGAAGTTTAATCTAGTCTCATTTTTTAGACATTGTATTTCATAGCTCAGATACCAAATATTAGTTCTTTTGGGGTTTTGTGTGCTATTAGAATATGCTGTAAAATCAGCTATGTTTATCAAGGTGTGAACTGTCAGTTGTTCTTTTAGCACAGAGGCATAAAAATCCAGTTGTATTCCTAAATCACTTAATTTGCTCATTCAGAATTTTCTGTCTATATTTGTCTCCCAATTAATATCAATATTTCTAACTTGGTGAGGCTGAAAGTGGGAAAATATTCCTTGAAGAAAGAGTCTATGATATTATTAACAAATTATTATAAAAGGTAGTCTGACATGCAACTCTACCTACAACTGCTTTTTTTTTTGCTCTTCAGCTATGTTACAAAAACATTTCAAACATATGTTTCATTTCAATTTAGAATAGAACCTGTTGGAGCAGCTGCAAGTAAGGAGTATTCCTTAGAGAAATCAATAGAGAAAATGAAATTGGAGTGGGTCAATGTGTACTTTGGTTTGACGAAATACAGGGATACTGTAAGTAAACACCAAATCATATATATATATCTGAAAATAATTACTTTGATTCTGAGAACTATTAAAGGGATGTTGCTGCTGAGTCATTGTGGCACAATGGAAAATTGTATCTTAGCCCACAGCTGGGCAAATGTCTCCATTATTATAACTCTTTCTATGTGGACTTTAGTATCTGGACAGCTGGTGATCTCACATACTCATCCTAACAAATCTGTAAGCCTGAGGACTTCCCCAGTATTGTATGGAAAGCTGAACAGCAGTGACATTTTATCTTGCCCAGAAGAAACAAGAATCACAGTGCAAAAGACCGAGTCAGAAGGTACCAGCTTCCTAGAACAAAACAGTCTGTCTCTGGACCTTTGAAACAGAGGTGTATAGAGGAGATTCCATTTGATATCTTCACATCATAGAGAAGGGGGAAACAGGAAGCTGAATGAGTGGTGAAATCGAGTGACTGCCATTTGACTTACAAAATCTGATGTGTTTACAGGACACCAACATCCTGTCGTCAGTGGATGACATCCAGCTTTTGCTGGATGATCACATTGTTAAGACTCAGACAGTGTGTGGCTCTCCTTTCATCAAACCAATAGAAGCTGAATGTGTGGTAAGGAAAAACCTGTTTGATTGAGCTTGCATGTCTCATAATATGCTTTCCCCAAGTGCTTCAAGGTATTTTGACATGGTGTTATAGAGTTGTTAACTAAGAACACATTCATATTTTTTTATTTTTTTTCTTGTTGTAGTTTTGCTTAACTACTACGTTTTCATTGCAGGCTTGGAGAGATAAGCTGTGTTTAATGCAAGATATTATAGATAGCTGGTTAAAATGTCAGGCAACATGGTTGTATTTGGAACCAATTTTTAGTTCGGAAGACATTATAGCTCAAATGCCTGAAGAGGGCAGAAAGTTTAAGATTGTGGATTCCTACTGGAAAAACATTATGGCAGAAGTGGTAAGTGCTAACATTTCATAAACTGTGCATTTTTATGCACATCTGGTAACATGATTATTATTGTCATGTACATACACTGTTCTTTTCTGCAGTTGGGTATTTGTATTGATGGAGTGGAAAATCCTTTACTGAAGTCCAACAAATTCTAGTCTTGCAGTAAAATTGTAGATTACATCATTATTGTATTGAGATTTCTGTAAAGACTGGGTGTTGAAGGGTGAATTATAGTTCAAGGAACACGAATTCTAAATTTTCTAGCTTTCTTATGGCTAAATGGTCAGAATTAGGTAGAAAGATGAATGATTTGTGCTTTCAGGATCTGCTTACGACTTCATGACAAGGTACAAAGCTTTGTCTGGATACAGTGAGAGCTTACATTAGACTTACAGTGTGTACACACTTTTGGAGCAACGAAGTGGATTTTTTTTCATGTGATTGTTCACATGATTTATCATTGATATGTGAGGCATGGTTATTATTTTATTATTATAAAAATTTAGTGAATACGGACTATTGTGGTAGTGTGTCAGGTGAAAATAATGGGGAAAGGAAGTGCAATTTGGTAACCTGTTCAATTCCCTGTAAATAAGAGTAAAAGGCCAGACAGTGGTGGTGTGAGCTGAGATGTTTGTCAAAAATGCTGGGAGTGTGTGGTTGTGTGATAAAGGTGTTGAAATAATCAGTGTAACTAAGTAGGAGTTGAGACCTGTCCAACAGCTCAGACTGTGAATGATGAGGCCTGTACTGAAATAGAAGCCTCTAGGGTGTTATCAGAAAGAGAGAACAGGGAATAATGTTGTGCTGCTGCTCTGATAGAATTTATTTGGGAGTGGAAAACAATGTAGCAAACTCAAGACACAGGAGCAAGTGCCAAAGATCTTATTTGTTGATATTGCCTTCATTAATGTCTATAAAGTTCAAGTTGGTAACATTGACAGTCTGAAAAGCAAAACTATCAAATAATTCAAACATGTTTAATACCATGAAAGCACACTACAGAGAAGAATTACAGCTTTTTAGGCTCCTGCAGTATATGTGATTGATGCTAACAATTGTAATGTAAAACTTATTGCGATTTTTAGCAGTTTCTACTGTGTGTTTGTTTTTTCAAAGGTGAAAGACACAAAGGTACTTGTAGCAACTGAACAACCCAACATGTTAGGCAGACTTCAGGAAGCAAATAATCTGTTAGAGGACATTCAAAAGGGGCTGAATACTTACTTGGAGTCGAAAAGATTATTTTTCCCAAGGTAAATTAATTAAACAGGCCTAAGTTAGAAATAGGAAGCCGTAAGCTCTTTCAAACCACTTCTACTGAACTTAAAAGTCTCATTTTATAAACATATGTGGGACACAGTCACATGCAGCAAAAAATGAAAAGCTGTTCTCATCTCCAGACATAACTCATTTTCCTCAGTTGTGAAATGCCAGAACAGGTGGAGATGGGGAGGCACAATCTGTCTATCACAATGTAAACTTTGATTGGGAAAGGCTTTATTACTTACAGGGTATTTTTGAAGGAGCTTGCTACCTTCCCATGGCTGATATGCAATTATGTCCCTGCCCCACCCTCTTTAGAGGTATGTGATCCGTGGGAGCAGCACCTGATCATGAGGAGCAGGATTCAGGGTTTTTACAGGGTACTTAATGGCTGGCTGGAGCCATCTGGTCTTCCTGCCTGAGTTTGAGAACCCTTATTCTTCCTTTTGATAAAAAGATGGTCATGTTGAAATTCTGAAAAAAAAAACAGATGTGATGAGTTTTTTATGTTAAAAATTGCTTAAGGAAAGGGATTTGAGATAATAATTTCCTCTCTGATACACTAGTGTCTTAAGCAACAATAAAACCAATTGTATGAATAGATTATTAATGGAAATTTTTATGATTGGAAATTAATTGTATTTTTCTGGCAGATTCTTTTTCCTGTCTAATGATGAGCTGCTTGAAATACTGTCTGAAACAAAGGATCCACTTCGAGTACAACCACATTTAAAGAAGTGTTTTGAAGGAATTGCTAAACTGGAGTTCACAGAAGATCTGGAGATCATAGGCATGATCAGTTCAGAGAAAGAAATAGTTCCTTTCATAGATAAAATCTATCCAATGAAAGCAAATGTAATTTTTTTAAAATTTTACTATATGAAATTAGATTATTACATAATACATTGCATAAAGTGCATTTTTTGAGGGAACAATTAGGTTTAAACCATTTAGGATCACATCATGAAAGCAGTCCAGGAAGTGAGAGTGCAGACTGGTATTGTAGAATAAAAAGGATTTCCTACAAAAAGGAGTAAGACATACCAATTTTGCAGTAAATTCCTCTGAAAGGTGGGGCACACTGTGAGTTACAGATACTCTTTTCCCTTAATCCTGCAGGAACAAAGCATGCCCTAGGTTAAAATGAGCAGGCTTAGCTAATCATGCAATCTGTGTTTTTTGTTTATGCTTATATGAAACATATGCAGCTGTTTCTTTATCTGGGTTGTCTTTAGAGTTAGCTTAATATACCTGTCTTCAGACAGTGTAAATCACAGTATTACAGTCAGATTTTGGGTAATTTCAACCTTTATTGGTTTTATATACCACACTCAGATCTGAAGAAAGCATATTTAAGCCTAACACATCTCAAATAATTTGTCACTGAAGAAGAATACAATCAGGAAATGTGTATTGAGTCTTAACTGTTTTTCTTTCTTGAAGGGCATGGTAGAAAAATGGCTTCTGCAAGTAGAAGAAATGATGTTGGCCAGTGTAAGACAAGTTCTTCAAGATGGCATAAAAGGATATAGCCAGGTAATCTCCCTGAACTGTAGTATAAGTTAGATTTCACAAACAAATAAACATTGATAAGTTGCTCAGATTCTTAACCAGGAAAACAAGTTTGAAGCCAAGTGGAATCCAGCTCTTCTTGTTCAGTAGTACCAATCTGAAGCTGTAATTCTGAAGTTTCATGAAGTAAAAGTATTAAAGCTTTAGATGCTGATTCTCATTTATTTGCAGCATGAGACAAAAGACATTTGAGGAAAGTAATTGTTATCAGTGCCATAATCTAATGTATTTATATGACTTCTTATGTCTGAAATTGATCTTTTGGTTTAAGGTTCCTCGAAAAGAGTGGGTACTTCAGTGGCCTGGACAGACAGTTATTTGTGTTTCCTCCATTTACTGGACAGAAGAAGTGTCTGAGGCTATAAGTAAAAAAACTCTACAAGTAAGATTTTCTTCTAACTTTCTATTTCTAGGCACTGAACTCTGATTAATTAATAAAAAGCTTCTTCTAGCAAAGAAGATCCTCATTCAAAAACATGTTGCAGTTTATTCATGCAATGCTTTATTTTGTTTTTCCTTTTGCATTGGGTCTTAGCAGAGGTTTGTTCCCATTTACTTTGGTGTGTATCAGGAAAAATCCTACTGAAGGAAATTGTATTACTTCATCTATGAGTGATACTGGTGTAAATTGAAGTACCAAACAGAAAGTGACAGACCATTGTTAAACACTATGTATTTTTATTTCTAATTCCTGTCTCTACATGGGAAGACTTAGAGAAACATGCAGGCAGAAATCTCCCTTTACAGAAGGGTGCAGTTATTTCAGAGAATCACAGAATCAATGAGGTTGGAAAAGACCTCTGAGCCCATCAAGTCCAACCCTTCACCCAACACCTTGTCAGCCAGACCCAGTCACTGAGTGCCACGTCCAGTCTTCTTAAACACCTCCATGGACAGTGACTCCACCACCTCCCTTCCAATGTCTAATCACTCTTTCTGTGCAGAAATTCTTCCTAATATTCAATCTAAACTTCCCCTGGCACATAGCTTAAGCCTATGTGCCCTTGTCCTGTCACTTGTTACCTGGGAGCCCAGCCCTCACCTGGCTCCAACCTCCTTTCAGGGAGTTGTAGAGAGGGATAAGGTCACCCCTGATTTCTCTGGTTATTGCTTGACTCTCTTGGTGAGGAAGGTGCAGGAGCCAAATTTGTTATTTCATACAAGAAACTTCTCTTACGTGTTCATAGTGCCTCTGTCACTACAGCAGTTTTAACTATCACCTCACTGAGGCTTTACTCAAACACATGCTCAAGTAGTGGAAATAATTCCTGTTTAATTCAGTGGACTTTTCTGGGATCCTATTTAAGGTGGGTGGATGAGGATTTATTTGGAGATTAATTCTGTCAACAGAATGTTTGGGCTGCTTTTAAAGTCTTGAAATAGAAAAGCATTAATAAACTTTACATCAAATACTACTATTACATTTTAATAATAGCTTTTTGTTTCTGTATCCTTACTGAATTTCTTAGCTTTAACTTGTCTGTATTGTTTAACATGAGTTGAAGATCTTCTTTGATATATCCAGACAGAACTAAAATGTTTATTACTTTCAGAGAAAGTATCCTGAATAATCCATAGTTGAAGAAAAATGAGAAGGAATCACAGAGCAGTGAATCATAGAATATAAGGGACCTCTGGACATCCATGTAGTCCAACACATGTTTAAAGCAGAGTCAAATAAACCATATTGGTAATGGATTGGTCCCATATGCCCATTCCTTCCTTGTGTGGGGGAAGCAAAACAAAGAATATCTGCTCCTCTCCCATTGAGAGTTTTGTTACTTCAATTAGGAAGAAAGATAAGCCTTCTGCTTATGCTACTTTCAGGCCATAAATATTTTTGAAGTGTTCATATTAAAATAAAATGCTGGTATACGAAAGAGGATTTATAATGTTTGTGTAGTGCCCAGACTACCATTAATATGTTTTGTTGGAGGAGCTGTCTCCAATGATTGCACTCACAGGAGCTTAGGAACTGCTGGCTACAGCATCACGTTAATGCCTGTGTTTGTTTCTGTGACAGGATTTCTTGGAGAAGAGCAATCTACAGATCAAGGACATAGTTGAGTTAGTGAGAGGAAAGCTGTCCAGTGGAGCCCGGCTGACCCTTGGGGCTCTCATTGTCATCGATGTGCACGGTACTGTGCAGCCACTGCTACCCCTGTGACATCTGGGGCTGTGCTGCTGTCATTAGCTGGGTGGACTGTTGGAGAGAGGCACCTAAAATGCTTTCTCTAACCTGAATCAGCCTTTACAGAGTTATTGCTCAGTTCTTTGGGCAAATGAGAATTGCTCAGTACTGCACAAGGGTCTCCCATCTACTTAGAACAAACAGTGGAATCAAGTTTTAATTAAGCTGCTTCCCTGTGCAAAACAACTGCAACATGAAAACCAGCCTCTAAATGTTGAGTTACTCTTACATAGCTCTAAGTAAATGTTACTTTACTTATAAGTTGTTCCAAGTAAACTACCATTGTAGAAATGTCTAGATTTTTTTAAACAATCTGTGTCTTACTCTGCAGCTCGTGATGTGGTCTCAAAATTGGTTGAAGACAAAGTGACGGATCTGAATGACTTCCAGTGGATTTCTCAGCTGAGATACTACTGGGCAGAGAATGATGTGACCGTGCGAATGATCACAACAGAAATTAAATATGGTTATGAGTATCTGGGCAATTCTCAGCGCCTGGTTATAACCCCACTGACAGATCGGTGTTACAGGTAAAGACATTGTCTGTGAATAATGTTTTCTTTTTTTGGATTGATCTGTGGTTACTTTCATTTGTTCTAGTTAATAGTAGGAGGAACCTCAACACTAAACGTTTTCCTGTAGATTTTGCCCAAATATGGTAAAAATATTTACAATTTATAGGCTTCTACACCAGTAGAGTCATAGATTCTACTGTATCCAAGAAGGTGCTTCTGAAAGAGGTGGCAGCACATGGTATTGGAACTGCAAAGAATTCTACAGTAGCACTGGTCAATTAATTTATCTAAACAAGAGACACAGTTTGGGTATGCCTGCCTGTAAGATAAATGAAGTAATTATAGAGCCCTTCACAGATACTCAAATGCAGTTAGCTTCCTGTTCCTCCACTGGCTTGCAAGAGGTTGTAATGGAAATACTTCAGTCCTCAAGGTTGAAATATTCAAAAGCATTTGGTATTTCAGTTCTGGTGAACCATGAAGACAGGAGTCAAAGCCTTTGAATTGAGTGTTTTTTAAAATAATCAGATCCCTCCAATGTTAACAGGGAGTTAACAGGGATCTCATTTTAGTAAGATGTTCACTTGAAAAGCAATGTTATACTCAGGTTTTTCTAACAACCTTTATGCTTTCTCACCCATTTCTAAAGATTGGCTGAATTTATAAAGCCAGCTTCAAGCTCTCTCCAGCTCAAGTGCCACTTGAGGGAAATATGTGCTTTTGCAGACTCTACCATTTTGCTCCTGGCACTGTTCATTTGCTTGTGTAATTGAGGGTATACAAGGTGGATGCATGTAATAAAAGCCTTCACATTCCTTTTAGGCCAAGTGGCCGATCGTGACCTTCCACAATTAGGAATCACTTATGAGTCAATACTGGGTTTTTTAGGGCAAGCTGCAAAGTCAGTAGAGAAACAAGTAAATTGTTTTCAGGAGAGCCTGCATAGGAAAATACTTATCAATCCATTCAGAAACAATCTGGCATTACAGATTGCTATTTCTAATGCCTGTGTTTTTGATAATGTAGGACATTAATGGGTGCCTTGAAATTAAGTCTTGGTGGTGCTCCAGAAGGGCCTGCTGGAACTGGCAAAACAGAAACAACGAAAGATCTAGCAAAAGCAATAGCTAAGCAGGTACCAAAACTCCCTTTTTTAACTCTCCACTGTTTATGTTTGGATATGTAGATATTAAAATGCCATTCTTAAGCAAGTGCTGCTTATTTTGTAGGTATTAATTTACAGTTGGACTTGAACATCTTAAAGGTCTTTCCCAGACTAATGATTCTGTGATTCTGTTCTTTATTCATGGGAATAGTTGGTAACAAGCTCACATGTAGGACTGTGTCTATATGGCATCCTGGTTTTCTAATCCAAAATTAGCAACAGTAATCCCTTCCCATTTTAGATGCTAAGAATTTTACAGTGGACTTTGTGGTAATACTGAGAAATGTTCTCTGTGTTTTTGTTGTAGTGCGTTGTCTTTAATTGCTCCGATGGCCTCGATTACAAGGCAATGGGCAAGTTCTTTAAGGGACTGGCACAAGCTGGGGCGTGGGCCTGCTTTGATGAGTTCAACAGAATTGAGGTAATGTTTTAACTCAGACAAATAGAAAGAGAAAGCTTTAATTTAAGACACAGGAAATTTTAGATTTAGACATGATGGCATTATTCCCAATTTTCTGCTTTTACTTGTGGTGAGGCCTCTTTCTTTTGATGGTTAGTGACACAGAAATAGGCACTCAGCTTCCTGCTCTAGAAGCACGTGCCTACCTGTGCTGTGTTGCAGAAGTGTTGTGTTCTGGGTCAATTTAGCTTAAAAAAAAAAAAAAAGTTCCTTTACAGTTTTTTCTTTTGTATGTGCCACTCATTTGTTGGGAAAGAGATGTTCTTGTCTTCTCCTTGAGAAATCAAACTACAGCTGTGGAGTTGCATTTGATTATATTCAGCACAGGACAGACATATCCCAGTGGAGTGATTCCTGTAATGACTAGCTGTGATTATCAAGCTGTGTAAACAGATACATCTAATTCCCCCCTTGATCTTACTGTGGTCTTTTTGGTTTTGTTTAATTTGGTCACTAATGACTTTGGATAAGTTTTACTGTTACTTTGATGAAATTCCATTTAAGTACATACTAGTAAATGTGGAAATTTCATGAAATTCTATTTTGTATGTATTAGTATCTTTAACTCCTTAATTTTTCTGGTTTTCTCCCATAGCTTATTTTTTAGTGAATTCAAGCATTAGCATTTCTTTTCCAATAGTCTGTTACCTTGATATTTTAAAACAATCAGCAAGCCTTACCTATTATTTACCCTCAATTTTGGGCATTGAGTGAATCAGTTTTTCTGGAGAGCCTATACTATGCATCTGAGTTGAAGGAAAAGTACTTTTAGAGGCCTCCAGAGGGAGTTGCTGTCCAACTAACTTAGATGTCTACATTCAGGCACACGGTGTTTTTTGAGGAGGCTTTTAGAAGCCTCTCTTGATCAGTCTCTGTTAGCTGAGTAAAGAATAGTGGCAGTAACTTTCAGAGGATCCCTTCAATAGGCAGCTAATACATAGGCTCAGGGTGATTTTTCACTGGAGGAATGCAAATACAGCCATGAAAATATGTAAACAAAACCATTTTATATTGATTCTCCAAGTGTTTTATGTTTTCCAATCTCTTCTGTCTATTAGGTTGAAGTATTATCTGTTGTTGCCCAGCAAATACTTAGCATCCAGCAAGCTATAATTCGCAAACTCAAAAAATTCATCTTTGAAGGGACAGAGATCTCTCTCAATCCCACATGTGCTGTGTTTATTACAATGAATCCTGGCTATGCAGGACGGACAGAGTTGCCTGATAATCTGAAGGTAAGTCTGAAATCCTGCTTTCTTGTAGACATTAAACTGAATTTGTGACTTCTAGTCTATAGCAATAAAAAAAGTCATCAATTGAGTAATAAGCTGATGTGTAATACTTGCTTAAGGAAGGAAAACACCATCACTCTGAACATCCCCTCCCTTGCTACTTCTGCTGAGCATGACCCCATATGCTCTGGAATATCCCTTGGGTCAGCTGTCCTGGCTGTGTCCCCTCCTTGTGCACCCATCCTCCTGGCTGGTGTGTGGGGTGAGGAGCAGAAAAGCCCCTGACTGTGTGTGAGCTCTGTTCAGCAGTAAGTAAAACATCCTTGAGTTATCAACACTGTTTCCAGCACAAATCCAAAACACAGCTCAGGCCAGCTACTGTGAAACAATTTTAACTCTACCCCAGCCAAAACCAGAACAACTGATAACCTATTCAAGTGTATCCTGCTGTGTTCTTCACCACGCTTTAGTAGACAGTTAGGGTTGTACTTTTCCTCTATTCATAGTTCTGTAGAATTGACTCTTTCTAAGCATTTGTTACTGCAGTGCTTAGCACAGACCTCTTGAACCTCTTGATAAGATCAGAATAGAATAGAATTCTAAAGCAGTCTCATAGATTTCAGATGATTCATGAAT
This sequence comes from Nicator chloris, assembly GCA_013400495.1. NCBI lineage: Eukaryota > Metazoa > Chordata > Aves > Passeriformes > Pycnonotidae > Nicator > Nicator chloris. Next base: position 111,784 of record WAAE01004118.1, on the reverse strand, counting down.
TCTTTGCATTCATGAATTTATGGAGAGATGCTATTCTTACAAAACAGGCAGAGTTTATTACAATATTCCATAGTCAAAAGTTGGTATCTTACTTTTGTCCTTACAGGCACTGTTCCGAACAGTTGCCATGATGGTCCCAGATTATGCCTTGATTGGGGAAATTTCACTTTATTCAATGGGATTTCTGGATTCTAAGAGGTAAGACATGCTGAATTTTCTACCTTAGTTGGCTCTGATATACCTCATTCCTCTATAAGGCATATATGTGTGTTTGAGGCATATATGGACTGCTGTCCATGTTTTGTTTCTCTAAAAGTACTTTTAATCTCCTGCTTTCTTGTCAATACTCATTTACCACCTCGTGTTGCCAGATGGGCACTTCTACACAGAATCATTTGGAAAATGTATCAAAATATCAAACAGAATTCCTACCTAGGTGATGCACACATTCTCTAGTATGGCATAATCTAGAGTCTTGCTTCCCAGGTGTCTTGGGCCATCTTGTCAGCTGCTGTGTCTTAGAATCACTGCAGATACTTCGTATATATAAGAAGGTAAATTATTTTCCTTGCATGGTGAGATATTTTCACTCTATGTAATATTTTACTATCCACAGTCTTGCCCAGAAAATTGTTGCCACTTACCGTTTGTGCTCAGAGCAGTTGTCGTCTCAGCACCACTACGATTATGGAATGCGTGCAGTGAAATCTGTCCTGACAGCAGCAGGGAACCTAAAACTGAAGTACCCAACTGAAAATGAGAGTGTGTTGTTGCTTCGGGCTTTGATGGATGTGAATTTGGCCAAGTTCTTGTCCCAGGATGTGCCATTGTTTCAGGTAAGGTATCAGGCCAATGTGTTTTAGGATTTTTGATGATGGATATCCATTGTAAGAACTCACAGAAACAGGACATTATCTTAATTTAGAATAGTTTGATCTAGATGATGCCGTAATAGTGTAGATTTATTTCAGTCCACTGCTCTGGAGGAACTCTTTTGTTTAAGGTTATGTTGAAAAGCAAACTTTCAGTGGTGCCTTTAAAATTATCCTATAAAATGTTTTAGACGGTATCTTGATAAAAATCATCTTGTGCTGTTTCATTCCGGGAAATCATTCTTTGAAGTTTGTGTTCTGTCTTTGTGCTCCAAAAGAGATGTGGATAATTAAGTTAAGGTCAATTAGAAATTTGAGTTCAGAATAAAAATGGTGAAGTTTCTGTTTGCATGCTACTTTAATAGAAAATAAAGACTGTGTTAAGCTACAAAGCAATCAATATTGAAGACTAAAAGCTAGGGTACAAGCACAGCCAGAGTCACTGTTCTGAAATTCTGGAGCACATACCCCTCTATTTTATCACTTAAATTCTTTCAACTACTTTCACATCATTTTGTGTAAACCTGATGGGGGGAAATTTTTAAAGGTTAAGCTTCTTTTTACAATAGCAGTGTGTTCATGAGAACTACAGGCACAGATTTCTATTTCATGTATATAGAATGCTTCCATGGCTACAGTTTGCCTAGAAGTTAGTTTTGTCCACTTGAGGACATTTGGTTTTAAACTCCTGTTATCTGTGTGAATATTGTTTTACTTGGGAATTTTCTCTTATTGTAACCTGTGTTTAAATAGAGTTGTATTCTGTCTTTCTTCAACAGGGTATCATATCTGACCTGTTTCCTGGAGTGGTTCTTCCAGAATCGGACTATGGCATATTTACCAAGGCACTAACTGAAAACATTGAAAAATTGAATCTTCAACCAGTGCCATGGTTCATTGGAAAAATTATTCAGGTTTATTTTCACATACTTCTGGGCAAAAAAAGCATGAGAGCAGAAACACTCTTCCTTCACTGTGTGTCTCATGATGAATAGCTAATAGTTTCCTTACCAATTAATGGACTATTACAAATGGAGTATTTTTACTAAGTAAAAATCATGAAATAAAAGCCTGCTTTGGTGATAGTGATTTTGTAATTCAGACAGTCTGTGAAGGAGTTAATGTGTGCAGCCACATTACGGGGATTGTGCTTCAGGAGAGAAAATTAAACTGAATCTGTGACTAACGGCAGCAGTGTAGCCTAGTGAACAGAATGCTGGACTGGGAGTCAGGCTCTGTTCTCAGTTCTGTTCTTTCTCCTTGAGAAGTCTTGAAAGAGGTGACCTTGCTTATGCTTCACTTCCAGCCATGGGTTCCCACTGGCTCCCATTTACTAGTATGGGGGACCTTTTAAACAATTTTTTCTTGTGCAGCCTAGTGACAGGGGATAAAAATGTGTGGCCTAGGCCAGGGTCATCAGTGGCCTCTCCAACAGCAGTTCAGACTTCATGGCTTATGTTCAGACTTGCCTTATACTGCTTTCCAAACTATAGTGTATCTTTCATTTAAATAGGGGTACTGTTAACTGGTTCGGAAGCTAAAATAGGAAATACCAGTCTTAACATGATTAAAAAAAAATCTTCTTAGGGCTTATTACAGGTCTGTTTGATGGTGGTTTTGCTTTGACTTGAGCTTTGACAAGATCTTGTGGGGTGACTGAAGAAGTTACCACTCTTGCAGTCCCAAGTCAGCCTCTGTGGGACTGACCATGTGCCAGATCCTCAGAGCTGTACCTTTTGTCAGCTTTATTGGTAACCACTGATTTCAATTCAGGGCTGTGATCTGCAGTGTCTGGTTAGTGCCCTCACACCCTGTACAGTGCTGCTGTTGCAGTTGAGGGATGACACTTAGCAAGGAGAAAGGGAGGACGTCTGGGGAAAACAACTTCTTAAATCGTTTCAGTGAGAATTACCATAAAAGCATGACTGCCCTCTGATTTGGATTAAGGTTTTAATCAGCCAGCAGAATGCAGAGATTTGGTTGTGCCACATCTGAATGCAGGAGAGAGACTTCTATTTTCATTCACATAACATGTAACACTTGTTTGTGTGCCATGTTAAGGAGTGGCTCTCCTGTCACTGGCAGGTGTACGAAATGATGCTGGTGCGCCATGGTTTCATGATTGTTGGAGAGCCTATGAGTGGGAAGACCAGTTCCTACAAAGTGCTGGCTGGAGCCCTGGCTGATTTGTGTGCAGGTAACATTAAATTCTTAATGAAAGCTTGTGGCTGGACAAGGACATAAAGAAGTCACTTCAATGATTGTTATTGTTCCTTTGCTGAGATATGCCCAGGTTGTTAATTGTCCTATATTCTTCTTTCTTGACTGTAGATTTTCTATTAGTTGAACTATTTTTGTCTGGTATGTTTGTCTGGTAGTATTTTTGTCTACATCTACTGGAACAGGAAACCATACTAATGTGTTCATGCTTTTCTGAATTTTGTTAGACATTTTATTTGTGCATAATACTCTTGAAAAAGTTAGCTCCAATAGGATATTGTAAGTAGCTCCCATAAATACATGAAATCTATGCTGCTCTGCTTTCTCTTTTTTTCATGTGTTTTTTTACAGCAGATTTCTTGCTTGCCTTGTGCAAGTAAGGGAATTTCTTTTTTACTGCTGCCTTGTACAAGTAAGGGAATTTCTTATTTACTGCTACCTAGATGCCAAATATCTGGGATGTTTTGCCTTGAGCAGCTAGAGTAGGATCCTCATGAATCATCTTGTTCAGCTGTTGAATAAAACTAACCCATCAAATTCACAAGCACATGTCTTTGCCTTTTTACACAGCTAATGCCATGGATGAGTTTGATGTTGAATACAAAATTATTAATCCCAAAGCCATTACTATGGGGCAGTTGTATGGCAGTTTTGATCCTGTAAGTCACGAGTGGTCAGATGGAATTCTTGCAAAGGCCTTCAGGAAACAAGCATCTTCTACCACAGACAGTCGCAAGTGGATTATTTTTGATGGCCCCGTGGATGCAGTTTGGATAGAGAACATGAACACTGTGCTGGATGATAATAAAAAGGTAGCCTAATTTTTGCCTGTAACCTCGTCCTTGAATAAACATACTTAATTTTAGTAGTAGCAATATTGTTACTACATTAGTCAAAGGAGGTGTGAAATTCAGGAAAGGCTAATGTGCCTAAAAGCACTGCTTTATTTCTCCAGTTGTATGAGTGGGTTTAGATGTTATTAGATAATATTAACCCATTACTTCTCCCTAGAAGCCTTGTCTTGCTCCTTCCTTATGGAAATTAGGTTGATCATTGAGGCTTTTTTATTTACCCTTTTAGGAAACTGAAATGCATGGACTCAGTTCTGTAACTAAAAACTGAACTTGCTTAAATTGCCTCATGAATAAATGAATTTAAAAAAAGCTGCAGGTCATAACTGCTTTTTCTTGCAGAGTTATTTAAAGTTAGAGCATTGTTCTCTGTGTCTCTGCAAGCCTTACTGTAAAGACATAGAAAAGTTGAGACAAGGCCATAAAATATCATGTATTGTAAGGATACAAATGAATGAATGAGGAGTGACACTAAGTGGAATGTTCAGTGATTTTATGACAGACATTGCTTTGACTGTATGATCAGCACTGACATGACTAGACCATGTTTATGTGATGCTCTTCTTCCAGTTATGCTTAATGAGTGGTGAAATAATTCAGATGAGCTCAAAAATGAGTTTAATCTTTGAGCCGGCGGACTTAGAACAGGCATCTCCAGCAACTGTCAGCAGGTATTGTGAGAGCATTCCGGCTTAAACTGTCCCTCCTTGCTCATGTATTCCTCTGCCAAAGGTGTTTGTTCTTCCCAGGTGTGGTATGATCTATATGGACCCACAACAGTTAGGTTGGAAGCCACTGAAGGATTCCTACATGAAAACTCTGCCTCCAAACCTGCAGGAAGAACACCGAGAGCTGGTGCGAGTCTTCATTTTTTGCACAGGTCTAAGTTAGAAAGTTAACTATAAGGTGACATTCACAGTTTGCCCAGTTCAAGGCAAGCAAGGCAGGCATGCAGAATCAAAACTTTTTTATTATTACCATTAGCAGTTTAGTCTTCAAAGCCTTTTCCACCTCATTGCTTGCACAAAGGAGAGCTCTTTGTGTGGTGTATTGTACTATGTTTTCTGTAGATGCAAATAAAAATAGGGGTTTGTTGAGAATCAGCTTTTAATGAAAATTTAAAATCCCTATTATTGGGCATTAAAATCTGGTAAAATAATTGGAATAATATTAGGATTGGAGCTGTAAAAAACTTATTTATATGATTTGAGAAGATTCACTTTGAGTTTTTGCAGGAAATCAGAATCAAATTCCAAACAAGTACCAAGACTAGAAGAGCTCTTTATTTATAGTTTCCTTAGTTCATCAGAGTAAAGTAATTATTCCTTAACCAGCAGATAGCCTGACTCTTTAGTGCATCTCCTCGAGTACTAGTCCCTGGGAAAAGTGTAGGTCATGATTTCTGTCCTGTTTTCCAGTTTGAGTTCATGGAGCAGATACCACCAGCCATGGGCAGTATTTACCCACATGCTGTGGCACTCCTGCAGGTGCCAGCCAGCCCCAGCATGCTGGAATTTCTGCTGTGGCACAGTATCTGTGCTGGGTCTTATGTAGGAGGCCTCTTTTTAAGAGAGGAAGAAACCCTTACCTTTGTTTCGGTTGGAATAATTCTGTTGCCTAAGCAAGACAGGAGTCTCTCTAGGCTGAGCTTCTGCTCTGCTGTCTGGCTTAGTAACTGTGTAACAGAATTGGCGCTGAAAACTTCGCTAGGGTAAAAGCACCTTGTTTTCACCATCAGATAGTGATGGTGTGACTTAGGGAACATTTCAGTACTGGCTCACACAGGCCCTTTCCTGATCTCTCTGCCAGCCTGGACAATTTCTGATGCCTTATGTTTGACCGAGGGTGAATTGAGGGACAGCGGGGAATGTGGCAAGTCCTGCATTGTCACACAGCTGTTTCCATTTCTCCTGGTAGGTCAATGCCTTGTTTATGTGGCTAGTTGAGCCCTGTTTAGATTTTATTGACCATCGCTGCAAAGTCATTGTAAAAACGTCCTCTATTCACCTGAGTTACAGCTTGATGAAACTCTATTCTTCTCTCCTTGGTAAGTACCCTAAGCCTCCTGGTCTTTATTTCAATTTTTTTTTTCCTGCCGTGTCCCAGGACAAAATGCAAGTTATAAGATGCAAGGAAATACCAAAGGAATTCCTTACTGTTGGGTTCATATAACACAGTCAGTGATCTCACTGATCAGTATTATTAATAGTTCTTTGCATACAGAGCTTTCACATTTGGAAACTGGTGTCATTACAAAACTGAACATGATCTTGCAAGTATGTTTTATGTTTTGCTGGCTGTTTGTTATCATCTGAAGAAAAGAGTTAGGACTCTTTCTAAATACTTTTCTTCTAATTTCATTTTTATTTGTAAACAGTATTTTACATAGACAAGATCCTCCTTTTGTAGATTGGCTTCATTCCACTGAAGAGAGTGCTTTACTTTTGCCTCAGGATACTTTTGCAAAAATGCATTTTGAATTGGGATTTATGGTTATTACTGGCATTTAACTAAAATTCAAAATATATGTTTCAGATGAAATAAAGGAATCCGATGAAGAGGACGGCGAAACCATGTCTGTTCAGCAAATCACCTCGTGGCTGCAGGCCCTTTTCCTTTTTGCTTTGGTGTGGACTATTGGAGGGATCATTGATGCAGACAGCAGAAGAAAATTTGATTCGTTTTACCGCACCCTGCTCAATGGAATGAATGAGGAAAACCCACGCCCTAAAAATGTGAAGCTTAACAAAAACAATATCTTCCCAGAAAAAGGTGCTTCTTCATAGCTATGCTTGCTTGGCCTTTCATAAAGCAGTAAGAAAGCTTGGCACTTAGTGTGCCTGGCAGATGTGAAGTCTGCAGCAGAGCCACCATCTGCCAAGCCTTGGGCTGCACAGTTGGGTGCCCTTTCCTGGCTCTTTTAACCAGGAGTAGCATATGCCTCCTGTTGTACTCAAACACTGTGGCTGAATCTGACCTAAAATCATTTGGTGATGATANGGGTGGGACTGGAGGGGTGGGGGTGTATCTTGTGTATTAGAAAGCTTCCATTATCTCACAGTTTTAGAAATCTCACACTAAAATTACTGAAGTTTATTTTTATAATTTCATCAGTGGGTTTTCCTTTGTTGTGTTTTTCAATTAACAGGGACTGTTTATGACTTCTATTTTAGCAAGCAGGGCCATGGGAGGTGGAACATGTGGACAGACTATATCACAAAGGAAGAGCAAGCTATCGCTCCAGGGGCTAAGGTGCACATTGGTATCTTTATTATGGAAAATAATTATTTGACTAAATGATTTAGAGGTATAAATAACTATATTAGGCTGTTTGATGATTGCTTTACAACATTTCATTAGTCTCTGTGAGCTCCATTTCATGATTTTGTCTCAATGCTGGTACAACTAACACTGGAAGCTCAGCACTGCAGGTGCACATGGAGCCTGAGGTTGCCTGGTGGTTAAAATTTGGGTTCTGCTTTGTTCTCTAACAGCATTTGATATTGAGGAAACCATGATGGGGAAAAGCTAAAGCCTGAATTTTAGTTCCTTCATTCTGTTTTCAGTGGTTGATCTCATGATATCGTAGTATGAGTTACTTAGGGAAAGCAAGCAAGGAGACTTGCTACTACTTTGGGATGTGTGGAGCAGTACTGAGAGTCCTGGATCCCCTCTATTTCCAAATAGGGGCACTCAGATTTTGATGGCATCAGTGAACTGAATGGAAGGGAAGCACAGCAGAGATCTGCAGATGAAATTTCAAGATAACTTAAGCTTGTTCAACTTTTCATTGCACTGTAGTTGCAATTGTCTTGTCTATTAAGTACATGAGAGATGTAAGATTACATTTCATTCTGCTGCCAAAAATCTTTCCTTGATACCAAATCCACAGCTGCTAATTATAAGTAAAAAATGAGGAAGAGAAAAAAATTCCATACCAGTGTTCCTTTCCCTTTGCAGAGTAGGGGAACAGAACTAGGCCATACTTAACTCTGTAGTTCTCCAGGCTTTACATGATGTCTGTGAACCATAATATAGGTACTACTGCTTGTGTTATTGACTGTCTAAGCCCTGAACAAGAAGTGGGGCCATAGTATCTACTAGAACCTTCTTCTAGCTTAGGTTTTCAGATAATAGAATTTTTTAAAATGCATTTGTTCTACAGAGTTCCTGTAGTTGCTTGCAAATATTCATGTTGATTGAGGTGTTAGATGTTTGATTTTCATGTTTTATTTTACTTTCCTGCGTAACAGGTATCTGAGCTGATCATTCCAACAATGGAAACTGCCAGACAAATGTTTTTTCTTAAAACATATGTGGAGCATAATGTCCCTTTGCTTTTTGTGGGTCCCACTGGCACTGGAAAAACAGCTATAACAAACAACTTTCTACTAAAACTTCCAAAGGAAAAATACATCCCAAATTTCATCAACTTCTCTGCAAGAACCTCTGCTAACCAGACCCAGGATATTATTATGTCCAAGCTGGACAGAAGAAGAAAAGGACTATTTGGACCTCCAGCAGGGAAAGAAGCTATAATTTTTGTGGGTAAGACATTTTTTTTATTTTTTAAAAATAATTTTCATTCTGGCTTTAGGCAAAGGAATGGTTCACCGAGACTAGTACATTTGGGTTGCCTCAGTGCTTTTTTCAGGCATCCAGAGAATCCTAGAATCTCCTGAGTTGGAAGGGACCCACAGGAATCATCAAAGGATTAGCACTGCCCTTGCTGAGAGGTTTAAGTGGTGGTTGTCTTCAGAACAGTTCTTAGAGTTGCAGTGGGACATGACACGAAATAAAACAAAATCACCAGCCACACTAAGTTAAGCCATCACCCTTAATTATGCCTGTGAGGTGTAATGGTATTTGATTTTGGTTAGTTCAATGGGAAGCAGGAATAACAACACACAGCCTTTTTCTACCTCTTGTTCAGTTATTTTTCCTTCTTAGAAGAAAACTGAATTCATCAACACTGAGGTTTTTTATTCAATGTCTGTGTTCTCCACAGATGACCTAAACATGCCTGAAAAGGAAGTGTATGGAGCCCAGCCAGCTATTGAGCTTCTCAGGCAATGGATTGATCATGGGCACTGGTACGACAGGAAAGATGCATCCCGCATCAGTATCATAGATGTCCTGCTTGTCACAGCTATGGGCCCCCCTGGGGGAGGCAGGAATGACATTACAGGTGGGAAATGCATTACTGTGGCAAGTGGTTATCTAGCTGACTGAAGCCAAGGGGTGGGTTCAGGTTTGCTGGTGGCAAATTCTACGTTTATCTATGACTGGTGGATCTACAGGTGCATTCACTGTGTGGGTCATTCCAAGTAAAGGTCTGTTATGTCCAAGTTCAAATCTGTACCTTTATCAGAGGGAGTTTAATCAACATTAGAAACAATGTTTTTAGTGTTGATTAAACTGTGAATGACAAAAGTTATTCTACAATAGTGATGGAGATTATTTCCATTTTTTATCCTTTGGAAAAAGGAGGGAATGCATCTGCTTGCCATGTCTCTGGCAAGTCTCTCCTGAAGTTGTATCTCCTCCTGCTAAGGTAGGCTGCCTGCATTTATTTACAAGAATGTTACCTGCAAGTCCATGATTCCTGTCACAACACCGTATGGGAGGTTATATTTTCTAATGAAAAAATTACGTAGATAAAAGCCCTAATGTAGCTGCAGCTACATTATTATAAGCTATGTACAGCTGCATTGTTATAAGACACTTCATGCTATTTTGCTTCTTATAAAGACTGTGATACAGGTATAACTGTATGTGATCTGAGGAGGCTTTATGAAAATAACTCTTCTGATATAGCTAAATTTCTAAAATTTACTCATGTATAGAGTGATTCTTTTTAGGTGAAAGCCAATAACAAGATACTTGACTTTGTAAAGTTTTTACTGTGTCATATCAAAATCAAGAAAGGCTGAGATTGAAATTTTAAATTGGGTAATAGCGACCTTGTAATGGAGATTCATGTTTTTTGTATTCAAAACAGTTGTTTGAAGTTAAATACTGACAAAGAATGTAAACCAGTTTATGTTTCTTTTGCTTCCCTGCTAAGGCAAAAATTTGCCAGAAACAAAATCATGAAGCTGCTGCCAGATTCAAATGTTATTTTAGTGACAGTCAAACCTAGAAGATGCTACCTGAAAAGTGGAAAAATATTTGAACATTTAAATCTCTCTGCATCCTTTTGTGTGTTACAGGACGCTTCACACGGCACTTGAATATTGTCTCTATCTGTGCTTTCAATGATGACATTTTAAGCAAGATTTTTACTGCAGTTACTGACTGGCACTTCAGCAAAGGCTTTGATTCCTCATTTCTGAGGTAATGGGATCTATTTCCTGTAGCACATTTGTTGTCTTTTCCCTCTGACTTATCTGCAGAAGTTAAAATTGTATTTCTTTTCCTTCTTAAGGCTGGGTAAGATGATGGTCCAAGCGACATCGGGGATTTATAAATTGGCAGTTGATAATTTTCTCCCAACTCCTTCAAAATCCCACTATGTCTTTAATCTACGGGATTTTTCCAGGGTTATTAAAGGAGTTCTGCTCTGTCCACACACTCATTTGCAAGTAAGTTGTAGTTTAATCATGTTGATGTAGGAGCGAGCAGTGAAAAAATAAATTATTTTTATAATACATGAACTATGATTTCAATAGATTTCCAGAGTTTGAGATCAGAATAGTCCCTGAATTCCTTGTTACGTATTTTCTGTTTGTCTCTGAGGGAGAGAGCTGTCATGTTGTTAATACAATTAGATTTGATAGAGTAGAGAAAAATGCTTTGACATGAGGGTCCCAGTTTGTGTTGGCAGGGAGGACAAGATGGTAACTAGGTGAGGAATCCAGTTAAGTTAGCAGATGCTAGGCCATGTGCTGAATGGTTTGGGGTTGAAAGATTCCCACTGAGTTTAGTACAAGGTATAGCAGGGTCCAGATGGACATTTCTAACCTTTTCTTTTTGAACAAATCCTGCCTGAGCTATATTTACCCATTCTTTTGTATTTACATTTTCAGGATGGAGATAAACTGATCAGACTCTGGGTTCATGAGGTTTACAGAGTTTTCTATGATCGCTTGGTTGATGAGGATGACAAGAATATTTTCTTTCAGATGGTACAAGAGACAACATTAAATAGCTTCAAGCAGAATTTAAATAAGGTATTTTTGGGTAGTGTGCTGGGACCAAGATGATACTGATGCATTTTCAGAAATACTTAAACATTGAGATTAAATCAGTATTGGAGACATTTTGCAATATTTTGATCAATGAATTTAAGAAGTATGGACAATTTTCTATTCAGCATCTAGCATTCATATCAGAATGATTCATAACTTCTGAATGAGTCTGTGTTGGTACAGAGGACCAACTGGAATGGAATAAATGTCTTGCCACAGCATTTATTTGTGCTTTTAGCCAAGATAATTATTTGGATGATCCAATGGGTGTAGTGGGTACCTTTCTGAGAAGCCTTTTTAGAACTAGTCCTGTATTTGGCAGCAGTATCTCTCTGTGAGGTACACGTATGTGGAAACCTGTCTGTCAACCTACAGTATTATTTTCCAGACCAAGGTTGTAACTAGAACAGTGAAAAACAGTGCTTTCTGGAGTATTAATGTAGATAAGGATTATTATGACCTTAAGGACAATAATTCTCTAATAGCTAGAATTATCTGTTGATTCTTGTCTTTTTCCTAGGTACTGGGTCATCTCTCACCTACTGGAAAAGTCACTGATGATGATATTCGCAGCCTGTTCTTTGGAGACTATTTGAAGCCGAGCAGTTCTGTCAAAATTTATGATGAAATCAGAGACTTAAAGCAGCTGACAAGCGTGATGGAATTCTACCTTGAGGAATACAACAACATCAGCAAGGCCCCAATGTCCCTGGTCATGTTCCAGTTTGCTATTGAGCACATCTCGAGGATATGCAGGGTACTGAAACAGGATAATGGACACCTGTTGTTGGTGGGCGTTGGCGGGAGCGGCCGGCAAAGCGCGACCAAGCTCGCCACCTTCATGAATTCCTTTGAGCTCTTCCAGATCGAAATTACCAAGTCCTATGGCATCAGTGAATGGAAAGATGATATTAAACAAGTCATGCTGAAAACAGGTGCTGCTAACAACAATGTGTCCTTTTTGTTCTGCGATAATCAAATAAAGGATGAATCATTTGTAGAGGATATCAACATGCTTCTAAATACTGGGGATGTGCCTAATATCTTTGCAGCAGATGAGAAAGCTGAAATCGTTGAGAAAATGCAAAGTGCAGCAAGGATGGAGAACAGGAAAATTGAAGCCACGCCCCTTGCTATGTACAGTTACTTTATAGAAAGGGTGAAGAAAAATTTGCATATTGTCTTAGGTCTGTATACAATGCGTTGTTTCTTAGAATGTTTTTGTTTAGGTTTATTTGTTTTTCTGCTTCCTAACTGCAAAGAAACTTAGGTAACGATTATGTTTTTATTTTTGTAGCCATGAGTCCTATTGGAGATGCATTTCGGAATCGATTACGGATGTTCCCTTCACTGATAAACTGCTGCACCATTGATTGGTTCCAAACCTGGCCTACAGATGCTTTGGAAATGGTTGCTAACAAGTTTTTAGAGGATGTTGAGCTCAAAGATGACATTAGAAAAGAGTATGAGTTTATCTCTCAAGAAACATATGAAGCAAAAGTTTGTTCCCCTGCCCCTTGCTCCCCCAGTGTATTTGATCTGTCCTTATAAATGGACAAAGCTAAGCCAACTCTGGGATCTCAGTGCAAGTCAAAGATACCAAGACATATGTATCTGATGTTTCTGAAAATCAGGCCACTCTTTGAGAGGAGTCCAAAATATTTCTAATAATGAGGAAAATACAATTCTGCCTTCCCTAACACTAATATGACTTCATAAGCTTAGAGTAATTTTTTGGGAGTTGACATAAAGACAACAGACCGTATTTTCAAAGTAATGTGGGAAATTTTTCCCTAGGGTTGTGTCAGTGTGCCAATATTTCCAAGAAAGTGTGAGAGATCTCTCTGTCGGCTACTACGCTACGCTGCGCAGACACAACTACGTGACACCAACTTCCTACGTGGAACTGATTCTCACCTTCAAGACCCTGCTGAGTAGAAAAAGGGAAGAAGTTGACATGATGAGGACTCGCTATCTTGTGGGACTTGAAAAGCTTGAATTTGCATCTTCACAGGTAAGTTTCAGAGGAAAATGCTGAATATGTACCATATGCATACTTCAGTGTGGGGTCTATATGGTTGAAACGTATAAAAATAAAACTTATTAACTTATTTGTTCTTTGCTATATTCATGATGCTATTGATAGTTTTCTATAGAAAGCCAGCAGGAAAATTAGATTTCTTCTTAGTAAGTTGAAGAAACTGTGATGTCTACTTTTGAATTATAGCTCTTAATAGAAAACAAAATTAAAATGAAGGTACTCGTTAAATAATAAACATTATAAATTTCAGTGTTTTCTCAAAACCTTATATGGAGAATCCACCTCAGCATTCTAATACCTATTACCCTTTCCAAAATAGCGGAGAAATTGAAAACCGTTGTAAGACTATATTAAAGATTAATTCCTGAGTAGATTCCAAGTAGGAAATTGGTCAGGTTCCAGATAAATAATTCCTTTTTAAAGCCATGTGATCCAGGGATTGATCTTTCCAAGATACAAACTAAAGGGGCTTCTAGGTACTTGCTGGATGAAAAAGAAGATCCAGTTTGCAAAAGTTGCTGTCATTAATTCTGTGTTCCATTCCAGTTTTCTTTTAGATTTATTTTCCATCTGTGCACTAAAGGATTATTTGGACTTTCATTATCTGAAGGTGATTGTGAGGAAAAAATAGAATTAATCAATATATTTCTTGTTATTGACATTAATGAATCTTAAAAAAGCAAGTGCATTGCATAGATGATGATAAATTAAATGTTAATTAAATGATAAGTTAAATGAAACAGCTCTTAGTAAAAATAAACTAGAGAACTATTAATTCTTTAGATCAAATGTCCTTTTTTAGGTTGTATTACTATAGAGTCTTCCAATCTTTATTCCTAAGACATCGAGATATGAAATACACACAATGTTTGCACAGATTTTTTCTTGATTTCCTTTTGTACTCATCAGGTTGCAGACATGCAGAAAGAACTGACTGACCTTCAGCCTGAACTGATTAAAACATCTGCAGAAACAGAAAAAATGATGGTCAAGATTGAAAAGGAAACAGTCGAAGTAGATGCAAAAAAGGCAATAGTGTCAGCAGATGAAAAAGAGGCCAACGATGCAGCTGCTGTTGCCCAAGCTATTAAGGTAGAGCGCAAGGGCTTGAGCCTGGAGCACGATGGGTTCCGAGTAAATGGGAGCTGTGATGATGTGTTAATGAGGCGAGCCAAGCTCCTAAAGTAACAAAATTGTAGATGATGAATGACAGGCTCCTAATATAAAGACAATAAATTTGGGCTGTTTGGAGTCTGACTGCATCTCACAGTCCTGCATAACGTCCCTTTATAGTTCATGTTCCAAAAGCTGTATAGCTCTTATTTCTCTACTAATATATTCTCATTTTGAACAGATTGAATAATGAGTTTATACTGTTTCCAGGCCCAAAGACAGTTAGTTTAGAGTTAGCTGAGGTAATTTGGCATATGCTGCATGTAGTCCTGTTAGGCATAACTTTAGAGGTAATGCCATAGCCAGATATCTGTAACACTGAATTTTCTGTGGGAAGCCTCAAGATTCCTCAATATTTTTTCTGTAACTAGCTGGAAATGTCAGTGATATTTAATATGGATAATTGCTGAGATCAGAGTATATGATAAAGAATTTAAGCTGCAAAGTATCCATTTTTCACCTGATCAGCACTGTAAGATTTAACTAAGAACAGCTGTATCTAACCTTTATTTTAATTCTCAGTGCTAACCAGAGAGACTTTGATCTTGAAAGCTTGTCTGACTTTTTCAACTATCAGTTCAGTTTATGGAAGTTACTAATTTCTCTACAAACTTTTCCTCTTTAAACTGTGCAGTCAAGTTCTGAAAGTAGATTTGTCTCCTAGAAACACAAAGTTGTGAAGAGTCTGTTTAATGGGTGCTGTAGTAGGTAGGTGATGAGGCTGCATCTGGTATTGTGTGAAGGTTTACAGCTTTCTGCCCCAATGTCTTAACAGGACGAATGTGAAGCAGACCTTGCAGAGGCTCTGCCAGCTCTGAATGCAGCAGAGGCAGCTCTTAACACCCTGAATCCTTCCGACATCACTCTTGTGAAATCCATGCAGAATCCACCTGGTCCTGTCAAGCTCGTCATGGAGAGTATCTGTATCATGAGATCAGTTAAACCAGAGAGGAAACCCGACCCCAGCGGCAGCGGTAATGACACAGCTTTTGTTATCCCTGCCCCAGGAATGTGTGGGTGCTGCTGTGGTGTGCTGGTGAGGTGCTTCTGGCATGAATGCAGCTGTGTGCACTGGAGGTGCATTTTGCTGGCAGTGACAGGTACACTGAGTACTGAAGTACTTGCCTGACACTGTTGTACAAGCTTTGTAAATATGATCCCAGTCACCAGCACAAAGTCATCTCTTCAACTTGCTTTGACCCAACCTTGACATTTGCATTGTCTTGAGGAACTCTGGGCACTGGAGGTGTGCTGTGCACCATCTGCCTGTGTTTCCCCTTGAAATCCTTGCTTCCAAACTCTGTTATGCTGGGAGAGGGAATTCTAGTTATACCTCTGCCTCTATCTTGTTGGTGATTATTCTAACAAGATTTTTCTGTGGTTTAATGTTGTTATTGTGGGATTGCACAGAATTTGCAAGGTAGGAAAGAAACCTTTTTCTTTCACTTTTCTTCTACCTTATACCTATACAGTTCAACCCTTCATAATTAAAAGTAAGAATTATGTAAATGTCTTTTATCCAAAATGGTCTTTTCTAGATTAAGAAGGAATACTTCCACAGTTACTGATTTATCTAATAGACGATGCTAAGAAAGACTGTATAGTAATTTGTCTCCCTTAACGTGCTTGGCTGATTTAGAATTAATATGCAGTTAATAAATATGACGTTGGTTAGTGATGCTGAAGGTCCTGTCTGAATTCCTTTACCTCATTAAGTAATGATTTTTCCCGAACTATTTAATAGTCTTTGCATAGTAAAATTCCATTGCAATATAATTTATGTTAATTCTTCATACTATGTTTCAGACTATTTTTTTCAGTTTGAACATGTATGTATTGAGCCTGATTTTAGTCTTGTTTGCAATATAGGTAAAATGATTGAAGACTTCTGGGGGCCAGCTAAAAAACTTCTTTCAGATATTAAGTTCCTTGACAGATTAAAGTCGTATGACAAGGATAAAATTCCTCCTTCTATAATGAAGAAAATTAGAGATAAGTTTATGAATCATCCAGATTTTCAGCCAGAGGTCGTAAAAAACGTCTCATCTGCCTGTGAAGGCCTTTGCAAGTGGGTGCGAGCCATGGAGGTCTATGACCGTGTTCAGAAAGTGGTTGCCCCGAAGCGCGAGCGTTTGCAAGAGGCTGAGGGAATACTGGACGTTCAAATGCAGAAGCTGCAAGTGAAACAAGCAGAACTGAAGGAGGTTGTTGATCGCCTTCAAGCTTTGCAAGATGAGTTTGATGAGATGAATAACCGGAAGAGAGACTTAGAGAATAATATTGAACGTTGTTCGCAAAAGCTTGTGAGAGCTGAACAGCTGATCAGTGGTCTGGGAGGAGAGAAGGAGAGGTGGACAGAAGCTGCACGGTTATTAGGAATTCAGTACATAGACCTAGTAGGGGATGTGTTGCTGTCCTCAGGAACGGTGGCTTATTTGGGAGCCTTTACTGTTGATTATCGCCTAAAATGTCAAAAGCAGTGGCAGGAGCTGTGCATTGAGAAGAACATTCCATGCTCCAGTGATTTTAGCTTAAGTAATACGTTAGGGGATCCAGTCAAAATCCGTGCATGGCAGATTGCTGGATTGCCAGTTGATTCTTTTTCCATTGACAATGGTGTAATTGTTTCTAACTCAAGAAGATGGGCTTTAATGATAGATCCTCAAAGGCAAGCTAACAAGTGGATAAAAAATATGGAGAAAACTAACAAGCTGTCAGTTATCAAATTTTCTGACACACATTATGTGAGGACATTAGAAACTGCTCTTCAGCTTGGAACACCAGTCCTGCTAGAAAATATTGGTGAAGAATTAGATGCTTTCTTAGAACCTATTTTATTAAAGCAAACATTCAAACAACAAGGAGTAGAGTACATGAAATTAGGGGAAAATATAATTGAATATTCAAAAGACTTCAGGTTTTACATGACAACCCACTTAAGAAATCCTCATTATTATCCTGAAGTGGCTGTGAAAGTTTGTCTACTCAATTTCATGATTACACCTTTGGGTCTTCAGGACCAGCTTCTTGGAATTGTAGCTGCAAAGGAAAAGCCTGAGCTAGAAGAAAAGAAAAACCAACTTATCATAGAAAGTGCAGCCAATAAGAAACAACTAAAGGAAATAGAAGATAAAATCCTGGAGGTCCTTTCCCATTCAGAAGGAAACATCTTAGAGGATGAAACAGCAATTAATATTTTGTCTTCATCCAAACAGTTATCTGAAGAAATCTCTGAAAAGCAAAAAATTGCCTCTGTAACTGAGCAGGAAATAGATTCTACTCGAATGGGGTATAAGCCAGTTGCTGTTCATTCAGCTGTCGTCTTCTTTTGCATCTCTGATCTGGCAAACATTGAACCTATGTATCAGTATTCACTGATTTGGTTCATTAACTTGTATGTTCAATCTATTGCTAAAAGCAGAAAGAGTGGACGTCTAAAGGAAAGAATTAAAAATATAACTAACCATTTCACAGTAAGCATCTATAATAATGTCTGTCGTTCGCTGTTTGAAAAGGACAAGCTGTTATTCTCCTTCCTTCTAACAGTAGGCATTATGAAGGGAAAAGGCCAGATAGATGATGTGGTTTGGCGTTTCCTACTGACAGGAGGTGTTGCTCTTGATAATCCTCACCCCAATCCAGCTCCAGACTGGCTGTCTAACAAATCATGGGCTGAGCTCGTACGTGCATCTTGCCTGACAAACCTCCAGGGACTAATGGAACATGTAAGAGATAATTCTTCCAAGTGGAAGCCAATCTATGACTCTGTCAGGCCCCACGAAGAAGACTTCCCAGACGCCTGGAGCTCACTGACGGGGTTAGATCGCATGGTTATTCTCAGGTGTTTGCGACCTGACAAAATTATCCCTGCAGTGCAGATCTTTATTGTTGAAAACATGGGAAGAACATTTATTGAACCACCTACATTTGATCTTGCAAGAAGTTACAGTGATTCAAGTTGTTGTGCCCCTTTGATTTTTATATTATCACCTGGTGCTGATCCTATGGCAGGTGAGACTGGTATTTAAAAAATCTTTTTTTATCTGGTTAAATGTCACCAAGTCTGACTAAACCGTTAATAGTGTAGGCCCCCTCATTTGATCTTTAAAGTGTCTTTAAAGTACAATGCAGCAATGATGGAATATCAAACATTGGCATCTGCCCATACATAAACAATGATAGTGGAATTGTTAGCGGGTGGAATGAAAGTAGTGGTGATGAAATGTCTTGGTCTCTGAGCAGCAATTTGGGGATCTAACAGACTTTAGCATCCAGACCAGTTTTTAATTTGTACTTGCATTACAGTTCTTTCTGTGGGTGTTGGAGGTTTGCCCCAATCTTTATTGCAACCCCTTCTCCAGTAAGTTTCCTCCCTCTCAGTTACTAATTAAATGGTGTACAGGCCATACTTAAAAACACATTTGTTAAATGTCCTTTAAACTATAACCACCCAGATTATTTTTAAATCTGGTTTTCTGCCAAAAGAATTGTGACATGGAGCCATACCATAAGGATGTATTTCCAGAAAGTACTGATTTTGATAGCAAAGCTGGAGGTCTATTTTTAGCCAGATCTAAAGACCCAATTTGCAGCTCAGCCCCCATAAAAAATTGTACCCGTCCGACAGAGAGAGTTAAGGGCTATTGTGCAGCCTGGAACTGAACACTTGGGCCCAAAGAAGAGGTCAGCCATTTAACCTGGCTAGTTTTGGGGTTAGTTTTCTCTTACTTAATACCTTATACCCCTAAATTTTAGTATATGCCTCAGAGACACAGTGACTGATACAGCATATGATACTACTTCTGGGTTGTTGAGGTGGTTTTGTTTGTTTGCTTTTTTTTAATTGAGTAAAATATTTGTTGACTTTTCTCCCTTTAAATGTGTTATAAAAGTGATGAATATAACATATTCTACTTTCTAATAGACATTGTGTTTGTTTTCATGGATAAAACTTGGCATTGTAGGTTTGCTAAAATTTGCTGATGACGTTAGCATGGGAAGCTCAAGCGTTCAAACGGTTTCACTTGGCCAGGGCCAGGGCCCAATAGCAGAAAAAATGATTTACCAGGCTATTACTGATGGAACCTGGGTAGTGCTACAAAACTGCCATCTTGCAACCAGCTGGATGCCTGCCTTGGAAAAAATCTGTGAGGAAGTTATAGTGCCTGAGAATACCAATGATAAGTTCAGGTAGGAGTTTTAGTTTTTTCCACTTTTTAATGTGAGCATTTCCTGTTTGCTGAAGACATTACTAAAAAGAAATTTAAATATTTCTGTAAGAACACCTAAGTATGACATTCATATAGTCATAATTTATGAGCAATGATAAAATAAAGATCCATAATTAAGAGGTCATCTTTTCTACCTGTCCAGTATAATCTACTTCATGCCTGCATTTTAGACCAAATTTAGATGTTATCTTTATACTTAAGCAAGTAGTCAAACTTAGTCTTCTAAAGATCGAGATGCAAGATTGTATTATTGCTATTATTATTATTTCTACTGCTCCTACTATTATATGACTTTTTAATAATGTGCTTTTCAAACTTCATTTTAGGTTGTGGTTAACTAGTTATCCATCAGAAAAGTTTCCTGTTAGCATCCTCCAGAATGGCATCAAAATGACAAATGAGCCTCCAAAGGGCGTTAGAGTGAACCTCCTTCGCTCATACCTGAATGATCCCATCTCCGACCCTGTGTTTTTTAAAAGCTGCCAAAAGCCAAAACTGTGGCAAAAACTGCTTTTTGGTCTTTGCTTTTTTCATGCTGTTGTTCAGGAAAGGAGAAACTTCGGCCCACTGGGTAAGTTTTAGATTATTTTGCACTTCATTAATAAAAGAATTTTCTTGCTTTTGAAATGCATTGCTGGAGTCTCTCTATAAAAAGGCAGTACTGCTAACAGTATTACAAGAGTGCAATCTGCATTGCATAGAACATCATAAAGTCTAAAAGCTGTAATTTGCAGGGATTCTTATTCAGCCAAAGCTACTTTTGAAGCTACTAAAAGTATTACCCTGGGGAAGACTAGAAAACACTATTTTTCCAAATAAATATGTTATACAGTAGTTACATGAAACTACAGCTCACTAAAATGTTAACTTATTACTGTAGTTCTTACTAACAATCAAATTCAGATCTGTTTTAAATTTTTGTAATTAAAAATATTCTGCTTTTGTTACTTATGTGCATACTTGTTTTATCAAACCTGGTGCATGTATTTACTTGATGTGAAACAAATCTATGTAGCTGCAGTCCGTTGTTTATAACATAGCAATGAAAAGATATGTCTTCATAAGATTTGTGCTTCAGCTTTTTCTGTAGTCTTCAAATACGTAGAAAACTACATAGATTTTTTCTATAGCATAGAAATGTATGGACTTAGAGATTCCATTTTTATAACTATATGAAGGTTATGCTCTGCATTTGTTTAGGCTTTCTGAAGGATTCTTTCATCTGGAGTATGTTCCTGTTTGTTTGTCTACTTGCTTGCTTGTTTTGTTGTACTGTTACTGTGAATGTTATCTGCAAACAGTATTAATAGATGGACAGATTAAAAATTTAAATCAATAAATGAATTAAAACTCCTGTTCTCATTGTGTCCAGATAGCAACAAATTAGCTTAAAGTACCAAGCAGGTAAAATATAATTTCAGGATATTGAGATGCCAAAATGCCTATGCTTAATAAGCAGCCTGATGTATTCCAGACTGCTTCTGGACTATCTGACAATTGTATTTTCAGCTCTGTAGGAGCAGTGTAGTACCAACACCACCATTTCCTGGGCCCAGCTGTCAGTGCATTGCACCACTGCCATGTGTATCTTTTCTGAATTGAACAGGTTGGAATATTCCTTACGAATTCAACGAGTCTGACCTCAGAATCAGTATGCAACAGATCCAGATGTTTCTGAATGAATATGAAGAAATCCCATTTGAAGCTCTGACCTATCTAACAGGTACAGACATTATATCCTCTCACGTGTGTTTGTTGACTTTGCTGTGCACTTGCAGCTGATACACTGATCAACTGGTGAGTTCTTGACAAACTGAATGGATTCCACACTGGTTTGTTTTACTGCCCTTCCACGTCCAATGTGGTTGTCATTGAATGGATGTTGGAGCTGGACTGCAATTGGAATTGGATCCCAAACCCTGGATGTCACTGTTGTTTTGACTTGTATAGGGCTACAATTACTCATGGTCCAGCAAACCTCCTGGTCTGTGCTTCATACACATCGAATAAAACCGTTGATGGCCTCTGGCTCACCTTCGCTGATCAATGTGAGCCTGACACAGGAAGCTTTGGCACTTCAGAGGATGTGATAATACTCAGGGGTTTAAAGCAG
Source organism: Nicator chloris (assembly GCA_013400495.1). Taxonomy (NCBI): domain Eukaryota; kingdom Metazoa; phylum Chordata; class Aves; order Passeriformes; family Pycnonotidae; genus Nicator; species Nicator chloris. Next base: position 90,093 of record WAAE01004118.1, on the reverse strand, counting down.
GAGGTGTTGATGTGTGTAAACTCAGCTGCTGAGGCTATTCTGTTCTCTTTCTCCAGGGAGAGAAGCTGCTTTTTGGCACCTCCTTTGTCAGCCTTGTCATTCTTGATTTTTGTTCATATGATGATTAGCTTTATGAAAAAGAATTTTGGGACGTGAGTAGCAGTTTCTTGGAGCAACTAATAGTGTTCCTTAAACCCTCCATCATCAAGACACATAAATTTGGCCCATAGATGTTCAAGTGTCTAATTTCCATTGAATCAATTGAAGTATAAGACCTAATAACTTTGGAAGATGTGGAGTTTGGAGCTTCAACTTACTAGAGTTTCACAGTATTGCAGAACAATTTTTATTTATTCATTAACTTTCAGGTTTTTTTGTCCTGGTTTTCTTTGTCTTTTTCCAGGCGAGTGTAACTATGGAGGTAGAGTGACAGATGATAAAGACAGGCGTCTTCTCCTGTCCCTTCTTTCCATAGTCTACAACAAGGACATAGAGCAGGAGAAGTACATGCTTTCAGCTGGAGGTGACTACTACATACCACCACATGGTCCATATGAGGTGAGAGGGCAACAAGTGTAAATTCTCTCTGAGTTATTGGGGAAGAACTTACCTACACTGTGCTTGTCTAATGCTGAATACAACAAATAGAAAATACACCCTGTAAGATCGTAAAGCCATGCCAGAATGTATCTTGTGTATGAAATATGGATCTGGTACCTAATATCTGCCATATCCCAATGGGGATGTAGAGATTAGCCAATACTCTGGCATTTGTTGATGCAAAGAGCCTGTGCAGGTTTCCAACACAGTTCTAGAAAGCCAATAGGAGTCAGGCTTCAGGAATTTACATGGTACTTCTGGACTTTCTTGCAACCAGTGTGACCTTGAAAGCAGCAATTAGTAGGAAGAGGTGGAATGGCAGGTGTATACTCAGTTTCCATCCTCTTTTGCCCTTCTAACAGCTGCATAGAGATAATGAATGTACTCAAATCTCACCTCTTTGTGTAGCCCACAGTTGTCGGGATGACACATCCAGCATCCTGCCCCTTCTGTGACTCCTACCCATCCTTGGATGTTTCTAATGTACTTTCCTTTCTCTTGCCACTTACACGAGGGTGGTAATAACAACTCCTCCGAGAGTTTTTGAATCACTCAGAACTTTTATATTTATCTCTGTGGAGAGTCAGTCAATTCCTGGATGTGTTTAACAGGGAACTACCATCTTTAGTTGTAAATGGAAAGGTTCTATCCCAGTTGGATTATTTATGAATATCACATTGCATGATGTCTGCCATCTGAATGGTTGTTTTACAGTCTTATATTGAATACATACGAAGTTTGCCAATTACAACACACCCTGAAGTGTTTGGACTTCATGAAAATGCAGACATCACCAAGGATAACCAGGAGACCAACCAACTTTTCCATGCAGTGCTCCTGACTTTGCCTAGAGAAGCAGGGGGAGCTGGCAAGTCCCCTCAGGTAACTGGGGAAGAAAGATCAATTTGCACTCCAGAAAGGTGCCCTTTCCTAGCATGTCCTAGGTCTCAGAGTAATCCAACACCTGTCATCTCATGACTGTAGCACGGGGAGTAGATGTGAATGTCCCTGTAGAGAAGCAGATGGATTTGGCATAGCACCTTTAAAGATGGAAGATACCTTCCTGACTTTGCCTTCAAACAGATTAATACCACATGTCCTGGCAGCTCAGGTTACTCAGGCCAAATCCATGTCCCTTTGAGATATAGATAAATAAACTTCCAAGTCTCTCAGATTTGACATCCTGTATTTTATACACAAGTGGATCATTGGAAGGTGGAATTGATGGAGCCTCATTTCCTGCAGGGTTGTCTAGTGATCATATTCTATGATGTCTAATATGCTGTAAGTAATAAGCTTGTGGCTGGGTTATTCATGGGCTCTTCCCCTTATTTTACTCATGCTGCATGCTTTGCCTTTTTCTTCATTGTGGCCATAATAGGATTATGTTTGTCTGCTCTCCTGCCTGTTTCCTTAGAAATTGCCTAAAACCTTGTTGCAAATTAAAAATTACTAACAAATTTAAAATTATTGAGAAGGAAGGGGCAAGCAGGCACATGCAGAGACAGACAGGATGATGCCCAAGGCGAGTAAGAACATAAAACCACTGTATCTTTAGGAAAATGGACTAAAATATCTATGTGGTTATTAAAAAAAAAATCTATAGTGTTTTTTGGAATTTATTCAATAAAAATAGAAGGGGAAAAAGGAATATTTGTTATTCACTGCAAACTTGTGACTTCAGGAAGTTGTTGAAGATTTGGCACAGGACATCCTATCCAAACTACCAAGTAGTTTTGATATGGAAGAAGTGATGAAGGCATACCCAGTACTTTATGAAGAGTCCATGAATACAGTTCTTAGGCAAGAACTAATTCGATTCAACAGGTATGGCTCAGTGTTTTGTGTAGTACTTCTTAAACTGAAATAAGCTTGTGTTCATTGGTGCTAGCTGCTCACAAGCCTTAAACAAGCCTTTTACAATACATTTTTCTTAACATGTTAGATTCTACTTTGGATGAATCATTTAAAAAGACTTGAAAGCTGCAGCTGAGTACCTGAATATAGCAATAGTACCTGTGTTCTTGGATTATGAATTTAAATCAGATTTGAGTTTGTTGTGTTGAGGTAGAGCAGCCTACTTTAGTCTTTGTAAGTGATACCCAGGCCCCAATATTCACAGCACACTATGACAATGAGTGCTGCAAGCTTTAAAGCTCTTATCACTTGATTTCCCTTGTCTAGAAGGAAAATTTTCACTATCTTTTATTCTGTGTGTGTGTTTTAAATTCGTTTGCTTTTTGATAACTACAGATGAGATAAGGAATTTCTGACAGGACATTTACCACCTTTATCAACCCTTCATTCAAGTTGGACTGAGGGGCATTTAGCCAGGTAGTAAGAAGTAAATAAAGACAATTCCTTTGTTTTCTCTGAAGGCTTACTGAAGTTGTTCGGAGCAGCCTCATTAATATAGGCAAAGCCATTAAAGGCCAAGTGTTGATGTCTTCTGAGCTTGAAGATGTTTTCAACAGCATGCTAATGGGAAAAGTGCCATCAATGTGGGCTGCCAAATCCTATCCATCACTGAAGCCTCTGGGAAGTTACGTGTCCGATCTCCTCTGTCGTTTGGAGTTCTTCCAGGTCTGCTAAACTGAGACTGAGGCGTCTGGGGAGTTGTAGTTGAAAGCTGGATGGAGAGAGGGTGTCAGTGCTGTCCTTGCTCAGTGGTCCCTGGGTAGCTCCAGACTGAGCTGCTCACACACACTCATGGCCAAATACAGTCTGCATTAGCAGCACTGCAGTTGCTGGGCAGTTGCTCGGCAGGGTGAGCTGGGACCATGATTCCTTGGTGCTAATCCAGTGCTGCTTTTGCTAGTTTCCACCTTTCTATTTCTAGAAGGTTCATTTTAGTTTGAATTGGTGTCTTAATGACTTCCTTGCTGAAAGGACACTGAGCTGGGTGTGAGAATGCTGTAGAACCACTGCATAACAGGCGCTGTGAAATTTTATATACGTGTCTGTAAATATCTTTCAAGTTTCATAAAATGTGACACCACTTTCACATGCTTTTTGAACAGGCTATTTTATTTTTAACTCGCCATTCCATTATTTCCCTTGCACTCTTAGCACTCTTAAAACTACTTGAAATCTTGGGTGTACCTTAATAGTGAGGTACTGAGATGTAGTGAAACCCCTTAGAAGTCAGGAGAGGAGAAAGCTAGGAAGAAGTGTCTGAGATTTATGTAAATGGCAGAACTTCCTGTTCGCTGGATCAGAGCATTGTATGGGCTTTTTTGACTCCAAATAATTTATAATAGTGTGAAGACATTCTGTCCTTGTTTTGCCTTTTCCTACTGCATTGTGTGGACAGGGCCCAAGACCTCCTTGTCTGGCATCTTTGTTCAGGAATGATTTCCTCTACTAGGATCTAATGTGTAGGCTGTACTGAGTGCCCTCACAGTGATCAGTGAAGACACATTGAAGAATGTAAAAGATTTTGGCTTTTTTTCATGTTAGGAGTAGGGGATTGGCGTCTATAAGACTGTAAAAGAAAGTATTTTGATAAAAGTGTCCAAATTCAATCATTTTTCTTGTTTTTTGGAGGCCACTATCTAGACTTAACAAAACGTGCTTATGCTACTTTCTGAAATTTTTCTCAGTAGCACTGAATTCTGGTTGTTTTAGAATGAGTGATTATTTTTGTTGTCATACTAAAGCACTGACTTCGGTGATTTGTTGTCTCTGAAAAACAGAAAATTGATGGAAAGATACAGAGGGTCCCATCAAGGCTTAGATCTCATTGTGTTGTTTGAGTCTATCTGAAAAGACTTCCCTTTTCTGGTGAATTGGCACAGTGAAGCCACAAATATATTGGATTTTTTTACGTTTGTTTTCTGTCTCCTTATTCAGGATTGGGTTGACAAGGGGCCACCCACAGTCTTTTGGCTCTCAGGATTCTTCTTCACTCAGTCTTTTTTGACTGGTGTTTTACAAAACTTTGCCCGAAAATACACCATCCCAATTGACCACATTGGATTTGAGTTTGAGGTAAGAAAAGTACAGAAGAATTTTGTTTTTCTTGAACAGCTTGAAACACGTTCTGGGGCAGCAAAAAATAGAGTTTTCAGATGAAAAGGTATTTTATTTAAAGGAGCAATTTCCAGCTGTCACTTTGAGGATTTAGTATACTCCAGATAAAAATAAAATCAAGCAATGGTTTAATCATTCTAGGTGATGAAACAGGAGCACACAATGGAGAAAATGCCAGAAGATGGGGCTTATGTCAGAGGCCTTTTTTTGGAAGGCGCACGATGGGATAGAGAATCCTTGGTAATTGGAGAATCACTACCAAAAATCCTTTTCGATCCTTTGCCCGTAATATGGCTGAAACCTGGAGAAAGTTCCACGTTTCTTCATCTGAACATCTATTCATGCCCTGTATACAAGACAAGTGAAAGAAGAGGTGTCTTATCCACGACTGGGCACTCAACCAACTATGTTCTGTCGATTGAACTCCCTTCAGACAAGCCCCAGAAACACTGGATAAATCGAGGTGTGGCAGCCCTGTGCCAGCTGGATGACTGAGAGGGTGCAATATTGAGATTGTAAAGATCTGCTTTACTCCTCAATGGCTGCATGGTTGTTTTTTTTTTTTAATGAAATTGAGCCTAAAGGGTTTTGATGCTGATTTTACTGGGAATCTACTTCACAACTCTTGCAAAAAGATTTTGGATTTGGCTACCACTTCTGTGTCTCATGAGTATGTAGGACAAGTAGGGAGGAGATGAGAATATTCTCATTGTTGTCAACATATGAAACCAATCCTCCAAACCTCAGATAGAATGAACTACCAAAGCTGTATTATAAAACTGTAGTAATTCCTTGATGATGTGTCTCAGAATTTCCATGGAAAACTTCTTAACAGCACATGTATTGGGAGTTGCCATTTCTCAGAACAGTATGCTTGTGCCATATAACTTTTCTTTTTTTTTCAATATTATTTACCTACATATTCCAGGTACCTGATACATGGAGCTGTTTTCTTTCTCCTATAGTCTCACTTTACTTCCTGCCAGCAGCCCAGCCCCACACAGGGATTCACTCACCCCCCTACTATCTCATGGGGTGAGATAAAGACAGTTTAATAGGGAAAGCAAAAGCCATGCACACAAACAAGGCAAAACAATTAATTCCCTGCTTCCCACAGGCAGGCAGGTGTTCAGCCATTCCCTGGAGACCAGGGGCCCATCACATGTCATGGTGACTTGGGAAGACAAACGCCATCACTCCAAATGTCCTTTTCTCCCCCACTTTACACACTGATCATGATGTCACATGGTCTGCAATGTCCCTTTGCTCATTTGGGTCACCTGTCCTGGCTGTGTCTCCTTCCAACCTCCCAGGCACCCCCAACTTCCTCCCAAGCCTGGCAGTATGAAAAACAGAAAAGGCCTTGGCTCTGTGCAACCCCTGCTCAGCAATAACAAAAACATTTCTGTATTATCAACCCTGTGTTCAGCACAATCCAAAACACAGCCCAGTACCAGCCAGAGTGAGGAAAATTGACTACCCCAGCTAAACTCAGCACACTTCCTCATCTTGCTCTCTTGCATGTTGGACTAATAACTGCCTGAAATTTTGAACTTGTTTAAGCCCTTTCATCAGAGAAGCTCAAAGTAGCTTGCAAACATTAATTAAAAATAAAATAGCCTGAACATCTTCAAAGAGCTGTGCAGTCATTAACTAATCCCCACAGCATGCCAAGAAGGTACTAAAGATGCATCATTACACTTCTTGTGTACACAGTACAAGAGAGGCACAAAGATCAAGGCAAACATTTAAAAAAACATGCACTACACAGACATCCACTAATTTAGGGTCTTGTATTTTTTTTCATTGCCCAAATTGCAGCATTTTAATGACTTGCTGGAGGCCTCATGAAGTCAGAGATTCAGCCATCATTTGGCAATTCCCAGTATCCTGCTCCAAGCATTAAGGGATGCTGCTACAACTCCTTAAAAGACACGGTTCTTGTCATAGGAATTTGTCTGTTGTGTTGTGCTTAGGTGAAAACAGTTCATTATTGTTTTATTAACCACTGGTTTGTTTCATGCAGATAGTCATAAAATAGTAACTGTTAAGAATGGTACTGCAAGGTCAGGCAGAAGTGTTGGGGGAGTGTTGTGCAGTGCTGCTCTGCGGGAAGATGCACAGGTAAACAGCAGCTTCATGTACCACACCTGACAGCTCATTAACAGTCCAGCAGGCAGGCATTTGGTGCATCATTGGTAAGTGGTGAGTACAGCAAAGATGTCAGGCCAGGACACCTAAAGAATGTTTCTTTTAATAAGAGGGACAGAGACGTGCAGGTGTTTGAAATTACTGAGAGGAAGAAACTACTCTTAACAAATTAGACTAAATGATATTTGGCACCTATACCAAAATAAAACTTGTTTATGAATGTTACAGCACACTCATCCAAACAGACAACAGTTTTTAAGAGAATCATGTTTCAGTAGATCTATAAATAATTAAAATTGGTCCTTGAAAAAATTATTTTCTTAGACTTTATGACAGATACTTTGTAATTTCCCTATAATTAAAATTAAGAGAAATTTACTAAACATTTAAAAAAACATTGTGATGATTACTGTATTTTTGCATGTCTGCGTCTAATTGTTGTAATTGCATCAACAATTCAGATCACTAATTAGGTCGCTGTGGCATCAGAGATAACAAACCAGTTGTGAGCCTCCTTGTATGGAAGCTCTGTGTGCAGGCCAAAGGGGCAGCACCTGGCTGTTAAATCCTTCCCTAAGGACTGATCAGCTCAGTCACTGCTCTCAGAAGAATCTTTCTCCTCAGACATATCTTCTGTATCAAGGCACTGGTGACACCTCACCTGCTGAAAGGGAGGCTGGGCCAACAACAATTAACACTAAAATGAAGGTTTGTCAATTCTCTTACAGATAATGCTAGTCTTGCAAACAGTCCTCCAAATTAAACCATTTTTTAAAAGTCAGATTTACTACCTAAATTATATTTTATGGAGTTCAGTTACTTTTAAACTGTTAGAAATCTGTGTAGTAGTTTGCCACGTGGGTTGCTGGTTAACATCTTTTTGTTAACAAACAGTAATTGATAGTTTATTAAATGAAACAGTTGTGATTCTTGTGAATATACAGTGACTTTGCTACACATGTGTACCATGTCCTGGTTACTGTGTTGATTTTCTAAATGCTTCCTGTGTGCTGATGTTTAGATTTGATATGAAGGCATCTCTTGGAATGTAATTAAAGATGTATTTTAAGCTTTTGTATACATGATAAAAATATATATAGATAAGAGAGGGTTTGTGCACCCCTTTCACCAGGAATCAGGCATGGCTGACTTGCTTTACCTGATGATTACTGCAGTACATGATTTCCTAGGCTGGCCTCCCTAGTATAGAAAAAGTAATGGAATTTACTGTCAAGGGGTATTTGTCTTAGAGATATTTTTCTGTGGTTCTTTGAAATGAGCTTCCCAACCTTATTTCCTTAGCATTGTCTGGACCTTCCTGGAGAATGATAAACTGGCTGAACATTACAATTCACAACCTTTCTTGGCTGAGATGCATTTAGAAAAAAGAAAAAGGCAACTCAGCTGCTAGTTGGACATGATAGAAATGTGAAAAATTTTTGGACACACTAAGTATCTTGTAATAGTAGTATTAGAATCCTTGGATTGACAGGTTTAGAATTTTCACTTCTTAATTAGAAGCACTCATTAAATAAGCCATAAACCCCATCTATAATTACTTCAAATTGTAGATTTACAGCCTTGGTAATAACTCAAGGCAGATAGAAAAAATGCATTATGGAGCAGGAGGTATTTTTCCCTTGGCAGAGACAGATTTCCAGCTAGGGATGCTGTAACACAGACAGGGTTTGTACATTTTCCTAGGAGACTGAAACCTTCCTCTTACCTGTACAAAAATTCTTTTTAGAAAGTACTACCCCTGTGGATTTTAACACTGTTGGGCTGTTAAAGGGAGAATTATACACTGAAACAGCAGAAGACAATACAAAGACCCCAAATTCTTCCACTTGTAGCTTGAATATTGTGCCTAACAGAATTAGAGTTATTAGTGGAAGTTGCAGGTCTCTGCTCCAATTAGCATTCTTGAAAATGAATGTATAGGTATGATCAAGTAAGTGACCTTGCTGTCTGTGGATAAAAGACAGATGTTGCTGGTACCATTTCTGATGCATACATAGCAGGGCCCAGGAGAGTGAGGTCCAGCTTGCCTTATTTTCTTCACATCTGAAAGGTATTACAAGCAGCAGCTTGTATTAGTAGGAAGATAGATCAGGTAACCTAATCTGTCTTAACCTGTTTTGGTGCTGTGATGCTGCCCTGGGAATTGATTGGGGTGCTGCTGCAGCAAAATGAGCATTTCCTCACCCCCAGACAACATTGAGGGGGACATTCAGTAAACAGGTGCCATGTCCATCTTCTCAAAAGGTTATGTGCTTGCTAATGTTAGTCATAAGTGCACAGCTTCATAAATTACCTTAGTAGTGATGAATTTAGGGACAGAACTTCCAGAAAGGAGGTGTTAGTTAGGTATCCAAAGCCAGATACTGTGTCAAGAAATTATTACTGCCTTGCCTGCCAGTTGGCTTGCAGGGGAGTTCATGAAACTGACTCAGGACTTTTATTTCTAAAGAATATAAAGTTAATGTCATCATTTTCTTCTAAATTATTCTAAAGCATCTCCTGACTAGGGTGATAAATTGGAAAATGACAGTATTTACTGGAAGGGGAGTAAGAGAGGGTTCAGCAAGTACAGGACAGAGTGTACACTGACTGGGTGAATCCAGTGCATTACAAATTCTGCAGAAAGCAGAGGCATTTTAGGACAACCTGTTTTTGCAAGTTAAATTAATGTGTAGGAATGACATATTGTGCAATCATTGGGATACTTCTTGACAGAAGTTATAAGGGCCTTGGCATCTAATAATATACCAGTTGAGATGTCTTCCTACCTGCTGCATTGAGTTGATGAATTTTTTTTATGAAACTCCCTCAAAATGGTAGTTTGCCAGTTTGACCTCCAATAATAAAGGACTCTAGTGAAATTCTCCTTTCCATACCGACTTTAACTTAAGCAATGAAAGAACGGGTTTGCTCTCTAGACTTGAAAAAAGAGCTGATCTAATCCTTCCTTTAGCTGAACAGCCTGAAGTTTTAATAAATTTTCAGTCTTTGCCTTCTGGTGATGGAGAGTAATGAGGATGAAGCACCAGTTAACAATTATTCAAACACTTTGAAGAATTATTAGGCTGTCTAGCATTTTAAGGCATCTCAAATAATGTGATGCTGTTACTTGCTGGTTTCTCAGTTAATCAAGTGCACGCTCATTTGATTACTTGAGGATATTTGGACCTTTTAAAAATTGCTTCTTTGTATTTTCCTTCAGAAGTAAACTCAAACTCCTGTTGATATTCAATTTGGTGTAATCTGTAATTTTAGGGCTGTTCTTTTGAAATAATCTACATTTTACAGTATGTGCTCAGGAAAGAGTTGTGACTGTAACACAGACAGTAAATTTAGATTGCTCATTTCCATGGCTGTTTATTCACCTGATGCGTCAGAGCATCAGTACCTTCATTAGTCACATGAACTTCAGCAATTCAAAAGACTAAATGATAGTTTAATGACAAAGAGTGAGCTTAAGCCTCCATTCAAACCCCTTGCCTCTGCACATTTTGGTTTGGCTCAGCTGATGCATCCCTACACTGGTGTATCAGAATTAGGACATTTATTTAGACTGTAGACTTCTTTCAATGAATAATTAAGCAGTGTGTGCAATCATGTTAATTGTTTTTTCTTTTTTAATGCAATCCCCCCTTTCCTAGGCTAAAGGAGTTTTGTTTTGTGTCTTCCTGGCAGCAGTAAATTTGCAAAGCTTCCACTGACAGAACAATGGCATTTTACCTGTTACTCCCCACATGAGGCATTCCCAAGAAATAATTATATAGGAATAGAGACCTTTGTGGACTGGAGCCATAAAGGCTAGTGAGAAATTGGGCTAGCCAGTACCTGTCATACTGATTCACTCTTCTTATTGTTTTCTTATACTTTCTCATCTGCTTGTACTTTTTTCACTCTTAAAAATGCATTCTTGGGGGAGGGACTGTCAGTTTGTATAGGACCAGTTCTATCTTACTTGTCAGGCAGACAGCAATATTTCTTTCTCATTGTTTATTAGAGCTTGAAGAGTTTTGACTGACTTGGCAAGCTCAGAAATGAGATGTCATTGATTTCTCCCACTTTAAAAGGAAATCATACACAAATGCATGTTCCCAATTTGCCTTTTTTTTTTTTTTTTGCCACTATTAATGTCAGGCCAAAATAGGTTGTCCTTAAAGTGGACTGCCCAGTGCAGTGTGGCTCTTGTCAAGCTTGGTCTCACTGGTATTTCCAGCCTGAAGGATGGAAAGCTCCCCTGACTTCCCTGAAGAGAACATGTCAACAGCCTGGTAAAGTCAGAGGACTGCAAAGAGCTAAAACAACTGGTAGCCCATGAAAGGAAAATTAATTTCATTTTACGTCTATTCATGAGGCACCTGGGAAACAGAAATACCCCTCAAACTTAGGAGACTTGTAGACACTTTATTTTACTGAAGTTGGGGTTCTGTCCATAACATAAAAGTTAAAACCTAACACTAAAATTTAAATAATTGTTGAGAAAGCCAGTGTGCTGATTATGCTGAAAAGCTGACCATGTGAAAACACACCAAAGCATCCTAAACTTGTTCCCATAGTGATACCCTGAAGGGAGAGTTTTCAGCCAGAACATACATGGGAACTTGAGAGACCCAACACTGGAATGTTTTACTCAAGAGTTGTGTAATAGCATTCCAAACTTTGCATTTCACATCCACACCCTCTCCAAAGGAAGGGAGAAAAAAGCTGACACAGAGACTCTAGGCCACTCCTCTTCAGTTTGCAAAAAGGAAAAGGAGTAGTGGCACTTCTGTTGTCTCTTTTCTACTATCCAGAAACAAAACTTCCCCATAAGGGTACTATGAAACTGGGACTTCTCCAGGGACAGCAGGCAGAGCAGGGAGCAGCGAGGAAGGAGAGCAGGTACATGATGCAGTGACTGTATTCCCACTGGCATTCAGAAGCTCTGGAGGAACTGTGTCTGCTTGACTGTCCCAGACTTCCTTGATTTTGGCTGACCTTACACAAGGCACTGTCCTGAGTCACAGCTGAGCACAGAGAACTGTCAGACCACCAGAGAACCCCGTTACAGAGAAAACAGTTTGAAATCCTACTGCAGTTTGTCCTGATGTCAAAGTAATCTTTATATCACACCTCACTCCTTAAAGAGTGTTACTTTTATTGACAAGTCAGTGGTTCATATGTAATAAATACTAAACCAACCATATCCATCATACACAATGGATCAATTGGCTTTTTGGCCTCAGGAAATGTGTGAGCAAGTGACCACACCATTCACAGTCATGCACACAAATCACCTGGACTGCAGTTCACAGTTTAAAGGATGTGATTACACATCACAGCTTAAATGGTGGCTTATGAAACTTCATCATGGGATTTCAGGTATATTGGCTTGGAAATCTTCCTTAATTTTTCCTGGTGTCGCAATGTACGGCCTTGTTTATGGGCAAGGCCCATAGGAGGCAGATGGATCTGGAAAAGAAAATCCCACCAGTTAGGTACATATTGGGAAGAAAAATACACACGAAGTTTCACTGAGTTTTAAATCATTTCTTCACACTTTGGAGAGAGTAACTCTATTGTCTCAAGCCAGGTTATTAGATTTCTAGGAGGAGCACTCTCTGAGGAGTGATTAGTGGTATAACTTTCAGGCCCTAATTGCCCTGTTTATTAAAATCCTATATATTTTAGGCCTTAATAAAATCCTAAATATGCTAGGCCTTAGTACCTTTGTTTTGCAGTTTGATATCAGACTGCAATGAAACTTGATGAAATAGGATTGCTGACAATGTTCCAGAACAGTAAGAACTAGAAACCCTAAAAATTCTTGAGTAGATGCATTGAATCAATCATCATTGAGTAGATGTCTTGAATCACTGTGTGATTTATTCATACCTACTTAACAAGTCACAAAATAACCCCAAACTGTATGTATTGAAAGCCTGCCTTCTTACTGTCATGATTATATATATGGGACATTAAAATGCACAATCAATGTCATTGACTCCATAAGCAGAAAGAGCAATAGGTGACAGACTCTTCCTTTGATTGACAAAGTCTTTATATTTCATAAGACTGTATGTGGGAATCATGCAGCTGTAACCCCCCTAAATGACTGAAAAATGTAGGTGGTAGCAGTCAGGTGTTACTGTTGCTGAGGCTGTCATCCTGTAAGATGGGTGTTTAGGTGCAAATAGTAGTAAAAGCACTGACTAAAGCAGCAGTAGAGATTTCTAGAATCTGAAAAATAATAATCATCCAGTTTGTCTGAGAGAGCAGATCCTTAGGGATTTTGAAACCATTACAGAGCACACATTTGAGTCCCATTTCTAGGAACATTGTTTGCCAGCTGTGCATTGTTATTCTGTATACTGAAACAGATGGTAACAGTGACCATGGTCTAGGCAAGCATCTGATAAAAATTTAATTTTGACCATGATTGCCTTGATAAGGGTACTATAGATGTGAAAATGTAAACTCATCAACAGGAGTAGAGAGGATGTCTCTATGGGAGGCAGCATCAAGTATTACTGACAGAAGTGACTGGGCAGTGAGGAAACTGTATTGAATGGTGCACTAGAAGACTTTGCTGCAAATTCCAGCATTTGAGTAATCTTGGACACATTCTTCTGTAGGAAGAAGGGAAAAGAAAGCAGCAACATAGACAGGTATTTCATAAGACTTGATTTGTGACCAGGAGAACCGTTAACAGTAATATAGGGTATAAAAATTATTGTACCTATGGCAGATGTAATTAGGTATTTTTATTCTCTCATCCTCTTCTATTATTTGATTCCATTACCATGTTTATCTGTATTCATTGGTTGGCTAAATATTCAGAGGCCTTGGGAGTTTAGTTCATGCAACTCCATTCAGGCTTTTAACTCCTTATTTTGAGAAGAAATCCTCCAATTTACAGTAAAAGGTAGAGAACATCTCAATGTACATTTGGCTCTGCTTTAGCACACATTTAAATGCCAGCTCATCTAAAAATGCAGTGCAGTGAGAGTGATGGAAACTGATGGTTTTGTAGAGGGGAAGCTCAGCAGGTATCAGTGAAGACTTTGTGATTTATACTCACAGGTCTTGGGTAGGGGATGTTATAGTGAAGTCCAATTTCTATTCTTGCCTGACATTCTTCTATGCACTGCTTAATCAGCTTTGGATCTGTTACCTATGATGATCACACAAACAAGTGTTTTATATGAGTACAGTAATTAGCAATTGGAAGCTCAAGTGTAAATGATGCACAGCACGTGGCTTTCCTTAGCTTATTTTGGCAAACCCAAGGATACAATGATTGTATTTTTCACATCCATAAATGGTAACCTTGGTATTTTCCTTGAGTCAACAGTTCTGGGCTTGATGGTGCTGAATGTTAAGGCCCAGAGGCTGTCAGGACTGAGGCTACAGAAGGAGTTTTTTACCCAAACATGGTATTTTCTCTGTAAAAAGACAACACACATGTAAACTACTACTACATCTATGAAAAAAACATGCTCACCTGTTTGTCACTCTGCAAGGTCAGCAGTGGAGAAAGGAAAGACACTGCTTGGTGTACATTCTGTTGCCATCCTATCCAGAAACTCTCTTTGAAGTCAGAAATGTGTGAATTATGACTTAAATTCATTTTTTTGATTTTGCATTACTTGAATTTAGTCCCAGACCAATATGGGATATAAATAAGTGTTGTGATCTTGAATTACAAGAAAGGCCTTTGATTACCAGGGTTTGAAATTTCTTCCTTAAGAAAAAAATTAAAGTGCTTCTTTTAAAAGAAGTGCCAATAATTGCTGCTTTGAAAAGAAAAAAAGAAGCTGCTGAGCTCTGTTTGCCATTGCATGGCTAATGATACACTTAGCTAACTTTGTAAAGATCAAAAGCTGCTTCAATTACACAAGCAGTATCTTTGGAATTTAATTTTTTCTTGGCACTTTTTTACTGAAAAAAGACCTTATGGACTTCTACAGTAGTTAATGAAGAGCTGAAATGGTTTGAGTTTTCTCAGGGACGATATTTAAGCTGTAACCCAAATACACCAGCATTTAAGGTGAATGAAATTTTGGGAACTCAACCCTTATATTCCTACCTTAGCATCCAACCACAGAGTGCAAAGAGCAAGAGGAGTAATTTGGAAATTCAACACTGTGAGGACACTCACGTTTTTGTTTTTTTGGAATAACGTTCTGGCTTCATTTCTAATGTACTCTTTCTCCCTCATGGTTTCCTCTATCTGTCCTGATGCCGACTGCCAGGTTTTGGCTATTTGCAAAACCTTGCGGTAAAGGCCAAGAACTTCTTGTCGAGTTGCTGGTGTCATCTAAAAAGACAAGACAAACCCCCCAACATCTACATGAACATTTGAGTTGCCAAAAGGCCAGCAAGCAGGACATTTTTTCACACAATTAAATTAGTTTAAAAATATTTCCGCCATCCAAAGATATCCTGAGCTATATAAAAAACCCCTGAAATAGCTGTAAACAATAATCAGCTGTTGAAAGCTGAAGACTCACTCCAGCAAAGTATTTATACAGATACTTAAATCTATCTCCATTTAAACAGCTTGAGCTCTTCCTCAAAGTTAAGCACTTGGTTTAGTGCTTTGCTGAATCAAGCCTGGTACAAGAATGCCTGGGTTCTGTTTCACTGATGTTTTGCAATAGACATTGGGCAAGTCATCGAAACTCTATGTGTCCCCCTTCCTGAGACATTGTTGTACCAATGCTGACCCTATCTTTGCAACTCTGTGAATGAAATGCATGATAAAACCACAATATTGCTGAAAACTTGTATAGGCTCCAGGGGCTGAGAGGCTTATTTGTGATACCATGACAGTAGGCAGTAATGATTCAGCTGGAGTTTGATGTGATGAAAAGGTGATGAAAGCTATTTTATCTAAGCACTCAGGAGAGGCAGACTAACTGTGGATTTAGGAAAGTCCTGAATGTCTTGATTTTCAGAGAGCTGTGTACCTGCTGAGCCCACTGAATCAGCGTCCAGGTGTGATAATCCTATTTGTCAGAAGAAATAATGAAATCTTATTCTTGCTTTATGTAAATGAGTATTTTATCATGTAAGTGGTTACACTATTTCATGACAGCCCACAAATATCCCTGAGACAAAACCACTTCTGGATAACAACATTTCTGCCATAGATTAAATTAACAGAAACAATGACTTCTGCTTAAGGGGCACTGCAGCAGCCAAAGGTACCTTACTGTCCCAAAGGAAGGTGCAGCAGCACTGCCAAGTACATGGACACAATGAGGAACAAGTGTCAGGGACAGGACATTATCTGACTATCAGGATCCATTTGCCAGCCTGGAGCTCTAGTTACTGTGGGTGAATCTACCCTGAAATCATACCTGTGTGCTGGGAGTGGACAGTTTGGAGCAGAGTAATTCAGACCTTTCCTCTGGAGGGAGCACTCTCTTGGCCATGAGGAAAAGCTGCTTCCTAATGCGGCACCCAAACTCCCGTGGGAAGTTTGGCAGTGTGCTATGGCCGAAGTCCCTGCAGTCTGTGGTAATTCCTGGGATTCTGGGTTGTAAAAGAGGGGCTTGAGCCAAAGGCTTCTCAGGCTGTACTGTTCTTGAGCTGCTGCCTGCAGCACAGTGGCTGACCAGAACCAGCTTCCTGTGGCTCCAGACACTCACACCCTCTTTTCCCTCACCAAAGTTGGAATTACAGATGCTAACCTGAACACAGGATTTGGTTCATGGTTCTTTTTCATAAGAAATCCTGAACTATAAATTCCTATCCTTATCCTAACTGTTGCTGTGATCTAAAGACCTTTCATTGTTTCAAGAACTGTTTTTCTCTGATTCTTAAGAGCAAACATTTTTTGTTTTGCTATTTGTATTTTAACCAATCATATATTTTTCCCCAGATAGAACATTATTCTTCCTACACAGCAGAAAGTACTTCTAGTAAATGTTTATGGTATTTCTAGGAAATAAATTCCACAATAATATAACTAGGTAGTCCCAGCTTATCAAATACTTTGGAGTAAGTGCTTTATTTTATCCACTCTAAAGCTCCATTTCAGGCAGTGAAATCAGTCAGACATGAAGGCACAGATGTCCATCTATCTGAAAAATCACTGATTCCCCCTGCTAGGTGCATATTTTGTACAGAAAAGGAACAGTTTAGTTACAAGTGTTAACCTAGCACAAGCAGAGTCTCAAATCCGGGCCTCACCTAGAGCCTCTCCTGACGTCTCCCCTGTCCTTTTATCTGGAGGTGTCACCTCTGAGAAGCTGACAACAGCTTAGGTTTTCGTGTAACCCATAAAGAAAATAAAAGGAACAATGCTGGGGGTAAAAATGTTTAAAATACAGGTTTGAATTCTGATCTATGCATCAGACAATTTCCAAGGTGACAGCTTGGGACAGCACATGCCCTTTGTTCAGAGCTGACTACACCTGCTGCTCTTAGATTTTAAACATACCAAGAATCTGTTTATAAAGATTCTACTGAAAAGTCTAGAACCAACAATTATTTTCCCCACTAGTTGCTTCCACTTCCTCACCTACAAGTTACTCTTGTTCTTCTCTGTGCTGGAATTCTGTGCTACAGAACTGTGTAGCCCCCCTCATCTAGGCATGGGCAGCACTTCTGCATTCATGCTCTCCTTCCCACATATGCGGGATGATGTAAAAGACATTAAGCAGCTATTCAAGTATGCTCAGCAACCAGCTGCTCCCAGGGCTCATTTAGTCAACAATTCTTAACATTACAGACCTACTCCTAAGCCATTTCTGCAAAGATACATAAATGATGGTATGAGGAGCCCTTTACCGATCGAGGACTTCTGTCTGTGACAGGAAAGGATGAGAGCCGATAAGACAGAATTCAAAGCCTGGGTCAGATTCTGCTCTGAGTGGGAGTATAAATAGGGAGTAATTCCACTGAAAGCAAAATTACTTCCAACTTAAAATGTTGTAAATGAGATTGGAATTTTTCCATTGGTATAAACAGAGCCCACACTGACAGAAATGTAAGTGATGGTACAAGTCATGTATCAGGTGTAATTTCATCAAGTGACACTACTTGTATTAATTTTGTGGGTGTGCAAAATGATTCTGAGTGGGATAGAAAGGAAGATAAGGGAGGCTTTCATGTCCTTGTAGTTACTCATCTTGCAACTTACATCTTTGGCATTTAAATCATAATTATATTTCACATCTCTGGAATGCTAAGTGGATGTTACACCACTTTCCCACTAACACCCATCTTGTGGTAGTCACACCCATTGTTTAACTTCTACCATCCTTCATTTTACTGCAGCGTGCAGCCCACAGAGGTTAACCACAGGCATTTCTGTCAAAAGGTACGGGGCTATTGTATTAGCTGAGCAAATTTTGGGTGCTTACTGCCACAAAGCAAACCAGGAGAGGTCAAAGGTGGGTGTGTCCACACAGCTGTGTCAGTGGGGAAAAGTGGGAGGTCGCAGTTCGGAGCCCACTGCCGGAATCCGGGCTTTGGAGGAGAGCCAAGCGTTGCCTCCCAAAGAAGCCCTGCTGGATGCTGGGGCAGAGCCTGACAGTGCAGGGTTGTAATGCTCCCTTGGTGTCCATGCAACCCCCTCTTATCAATACCCACATCCAAGCACCTGAAACATTCTATTGTATCCAAACTCCAAAGGAGATTTGAGCAGTTAATGACTTACTGCATGGTGAACGTGTAAACTTTTTTCACTGTTAATTAAAACAAATAGTTCCTTAGACTACAAAATGCAGTCGGTTTTTCTTTCAGGAAACAAATACTAATTCCTTTGGATTGTTAGATGATTGATTAAAAGTTCAATAATCTGAATAATCAGTGAAACACCAGTCTTATTTTGCTATTTGCAGGCTTGTCTAGAATTTAAACTAAAAGTTCCTATAAAAATAATAAAAGGAATCTGCCAACTACAATGACCCAAACAGGGCAGTGTCAAAGCACAGCTAGGACAGAAGACAGGCTGCACCAAGACTGACTACAGATCCAGCATCAGCTAAACCACAGGTGCTTCCCAGCAGGGGATGCTTGGCTGGGAACACATGTCCAGCACTCTCCTCCTCTGCACAGCTCCTTTGGTGAAGTTGTAAGTCTATTTTATTTCATCCTTTCTTCTCAAGTCAAGCATTGGATACTCACTTTAAGCATAAAATTTGCCAGCAGTGAGTACATAGAGGGTTTTAGAAAATAAAGGGTGAAAAGAAGAGCCCATGGGGAAAAAAGATATTTTAAAACAATTGATTTCTTTCACATCCCAGCTAATTGGGGCACGTGTTAGCAACACACACCTACTGCTGGTGCTGAAACTGGATTTGCTCGGGGAGAGGGGAAACAAAACCCTGTATGAAATAATTTACAAAGGCAGCCTTGAACTTCTCAGATGTAAAATGTTTTATTTAGGAACAACACAACTTCTATTTGACAGCTGGTTTGCTACTGGCAAGGAGTCTAAAGACACAGTGGCAAACTGTTGGGCTGACTGCCTTCGAAGTATAGGTGTGGTCTCATCGCTGTTTCTGAAGTAAATGATGTCATTCAAGACCACGGTGTATCAACACTGTAGTAGGGAACACCACCATGTTCCATACTATGTGCCCATAAGACAATCCAGCCTGTATGCCAATCTGTAGCTCCTATTTTCAAATGCACTCTTTGGCTAATGTTTCTTTGAAGAGATGCAGAAAAATGCACATCTGGGGTTTTTTTTAAGGAGCTCAATGATGCCACTTACCTAAAAAGTGACCTACAGTCTCCCTCCTGCTGCTAAGGCAGCAGATAATCAATCAGTCCTTTCAGAGCTCTCCACAGCAATGAGAGGTCAGTAATCCATATTCATCTTTCATGCAGGTCTGCCAAAATGAGTCTGTGGTTCCTAAGGCAGCAGTGGATTTGGGCTGTCATTTCCTTGAGGGACAACAACTGAGACAATGAGTTCCTGTGGCATAGGGGGCAGAGAAGGGGTCACAGATTCCTGTGATAGCTGGGTAGGTCACATGCCCTCCAGCAATATTAAGTTTCAAAATCTGGTTTCCACAAAAGTAATTTTGTCTTCTTTTACTCAAATCAATGACTCAGTGGCCTGTGACAGAACCCTGCAAACGCCGACCACACGAGGCTGCAGTATGTACTGGCAAAGTGAAAACTTCATTTGATTTTCATTCTTGATTGAACATTCATAACTTTTTTTTAAGATTCAGACAAAACCAAATCCTAGCAAAAGCTCAATCACAGCTAAAGTATTCCATGTCCACATGGTGAAAAATTACTAGAATGAAAGATTATGTTCTTCCATGATGGTGTTACATCCTCATTTCTACCAGTGACACAAGCCTGTAAATTTCCAGACATTCCCATCAATTTGACTCAAAGATTTATTTCTCACTCTTTCCATCTATAAGCTGCAATCATAAATATATGCAGATTTGGTGAAAAAGAATGAAGTTACTGAACCAAGATATTCCATAATGGTATCTAAAAGCAGGGTGACTTTCACAGGGTTTAGGATTTTGTCATGCCAGTGTCTTTCTGCTGGCAAACTGAAGTGGTCTGATACCCTGATCAACACCTCCGAACCAGACTCCCTAAGTCATTGTACTCACATTGTTCATCAGCTGGGATGGGAATTCTGCTGTTCTATCTGTGCCTCAGATTTCTGACTGAACTCGGATCTCTTTTAAGCTTGCTCTTGCATATGGAGCAGTCTTTTGATCAAAAAAAAGCAAACTGCATGCAAAGAGAATATAATTAAATAGCAAAAGCAAAGCCATGGATTTTATCACCATTTCCTATGTCAGTTCAAATAAGCCAATTCGCACAAAATTAAGGTTCTACAACATTCTTTTCACTTGAATAAATGAAAGGGGAAAACCCTTAACTAGTTCCTTTTGATCACTTTTTTCATTCTCTTAGTCTGAGGTGGTTGAGGATTATCTGGTTTTAGTAGGACATACAGACTTGCCCTGGGAGTGCCTCCTGTCGCGCAGGAGCCTCAGGAAGAACAGAAATGCTGACTTAGACTGTGGGAAGGTAATCAAAAAAAATTGCTTATTTCTTAGCTTTCTCATGAAAAGCACAGTGTCCAGGTAAACTCTAAAGCAATATGAATTTGTCTCTAGTCTTGTCCAACTCAGTTGTTCATGCTTTCATACCATTTTCTCCTCCTGTGCGCTTAGTTCTCTATTACTTACAAGCAGAGAAAAATTTTAATGCAGAGTGAGAAATTTAGCAGAGAAAATGAATTCTCAGCTATCCTTGGATGGCCTTGCTTATATAATATAAAAGCATACTGAAATATAACAACATGGACACAAGTTCCAGTATAGATTTATGCACCTTATTCATAACTTGGTTTCCAGCCAAATGCAACTGAATGCATGAATAGAAATATTTCCCAGCATTGGAAATGCTCCCAAGCTTGAGAATAGGTATAAATATTAATGCTAGCAGAGACAAAGTCCTGAACCTTTTCTTACTTAATTCTGAGGGTCACCCAATGAAACTCATTGATAGACATGGTTTTTAGTTGCTATTTGAGAACCATAGCAGGGGTATGGGCATGGAGGGCTGTGGGACACAGAATCAGGTGAGTTAGAAAAGACCTCTGAGCCCATCGAGTCCAGTCGGTGACCAAACACCACCTTGTCAACCAGATCACGGCACTGACTGCCACGTCCGGTCTTTCCCTAACACCTCCAGGGATGGTGACTCCACCACCACAGTGGGCAGCCCATTCCCATGTTTAATAACCCTTTCTGTGATGTTCTTCCTCATGTCCGACTGAAACCTCCCTTGGCGCAGCTTAAGACGCTGCCTTCTCCTGTGGGCACCGAGAGCTGTGGGCTCTGAGTGCTCAGGGTCACAGACCGCTGTGGGCACTAAGCACTGTGGGTCGATGAGCGCTGAGGGCACCGAGAGCTGTGCACATTGAGCGCTGTGGGCACTGGGCACTGTGGGCTCGGAGTGCTGTGGGTCAGTGAGCGCTGCTCATACGGGGCGAACCCACGGCCGCTGCCACTGTCAAGATGGCGCTGCCGGCCCCGATGGCCTGGAGCCGCGCGGCCACAAGGGGGCGCTGCCGGTGGGGGGCGTCCTTGCGCCCCCTGGCGGCCGGGTCGGCCCTGCCCCCGCAGCTGGCCGGAACCACCGCGTAAAGCGGGGGGGGGAAGTTCGGCCCACGGCACGCGCCTCCGACCTCTCCTCTCCCTCCGCCCTCCCCGTGTGTATGCCCGCCTTCCCCCCCTTCCCCGCTTTACCTTGGTGCAGTCGTGCAGCGGCCCCGCCTCGCCGGGTGCCCCCACTCCAGTGGGCGCGGGAGGCGCGAGCCGCCGCCTTCGCTGCCCTCACCGTGCGTGCGGCGTCGCGCGCACCGCCCCTCGCACAGCACGTCACGGCGCGTCACGGCGCGTCCGCCAGCTGAGCGCTCGCCCGGAAGTGATGCGGTGGAGGCAGAGCCGCTCGGCGCCGCGGAGGTGAGTGAATTGGACCGAAGCTCTTCCCGTCCGCCCTGGCTGCGGGGGAGCGGCGGCGGGAGCGGCGGGGGCGGCGCGGGGCTCGACGCGNGGGCCCCGCGCCGCCGCCGCCGCCCCCTCACGTCAGGGTCCCCCGAGCCGCAGCCCTGCAGCGCCGGGACAGCCCGCCGGGAGCGGCCGGAGAGGCGCTGCCCCGGTGCCGCGGGCGGGGCGGTCCCGGTCGGGCACTGCTCCGGGCGGTGCCGGTGGGGTCCGGTGCCGACGGGCCGTGCCCACCCCACACTCATCCCTGTGCCCCGAGTGGCGGTGCTGCCTCGCCCCGGGGTTTGGTTCTCCTGTTTTTTTCCGTTCCGGTGTGCGCCGTCTGCGGGTTCCTAAAACGTCCCTTACGGTGGTCGCTGCGGGCGGCCCCGCAGCCCCCCAGGGCCGGGGAGAGCGGCTGCTTTGTTCGGGTGCGCTTCGTGCCCAGCCTTCTCACGTGTCACGCTAGAACGTGAATGTTCCTAGTGTTTTCAGGAGAAAGACAGAGAAATAAACTGTAAAGCGATTTATTTCCAAGGTAGTTCTCGCTATTTGAATATACTCCCTTTGCACAGCCACTTTTTTTTCCTACTTCAGCTCTCCCTCCCCTGAGCGTGTTTACCCTTCCTGTGCAAGCTGCAATCTGCATTAATCAGTCTCTGGGGCTGTGGTGGTACTAATATGCTACTCATAACAACTTAAATTATAACTTGCATAATCAGTGTTTCAAGCAAATATTGGTTGGAAGAATATGCCTGTCCTATCAGTGCTGTGGTTGCTGGAAAGAATCATTGATTATCTTTTAAATAGTTAATGCTGCTGATATGCTGCCCTTCAAAATGTTACATTGATAACTGAACAGGCTGATGCTGAATGTCAGAATACAGCATTGATCCGCAGCTGCTAAATTTTTTTGAATGGCAGCGTCTGTCACATAATTTAAAGGGATAATGAGTAAGTGCTCTGAAAAAAAAAAAAGGAGCAATAGCTGTACAAACAAAAAGCACAGAAGTGTCCTACCTCATTGAAAATTACAGGCCTCACTGGGATGGTTTGTATGTTTTTGAGAGAACAGTTCACCAAAAGACATTATCTAGACAAATTCTTATGTGTTTAAAAATCTCTTTGTTAAACAGTTAATGTATAGCTACAGTATTAGTGTTTTATTTGGGCTACAGCAATGGGAAGAGAGTGTCAGAGTGCTTGTGTCCCTTGACTGCATCTGAATGCTGCTGTGTGTTTCCCTGGTGAAAGATAATCCTCAGAAAAGGAAACACAGTCCCTTAGTTAAGATTGCAGGTGAAAGTAAAGAGATCTGACCTCATGTCAATTCTGTAGTCTGTCCTCAGAGTCTCCCCCACACAGGTGTGTTGTGGTGGTCTGTGGAAAACATTCACTTTTACAAGATAGGCCGCTCACAGTCTAAAGCAAAGGTTTCCTGCACATCAGCAGAAAAAGGAGAGCTTGTGATCTGTGTTGAATTAGTTCCGATTTGCAAAGTGCAACTGGCTTCACAAACTTACTGCAAATACTGGCTCTTGTAATGATTTCTAAAACTCTGATTATTTCCTAATAGCAAGTTGTATGTAGGCATGAATATTGTAATTCTTAAAGAAAAAAGTAACACGACTAATAACAGGTGAACTTACAGCTTTGGTACTATTTGGCTGCTCTCTTTGTGAGGCTGACAGCCTGCAATATGAGCTGTAATCAGCTCATGTAATGAGGATCTTCAAGGCTGTGTTATGTGCCTTTTCTGCCCAGATTCTTGCTTTATTTTGAAGTTGAATGTTGTTGTATTCATAGCAAATTCTCAGTGATTTGTGTTAGTAGTTCTTATAATTTGTTGATCTTGGAAATTCATTAATAATTACATCTTGCTTCCATTTAGCATAAATTGTGTTGAAAAAAGATGATCAGATGAAGGAGTGGCTTTGAGAGAAAACTAAGAACAGCTCTTTTGGAAGACCCTTATTGAAATTAATTGAAGAAGTATATATTGAGCAAGAAGGGCTACCAGACAGTTTGACAGAATTCTAAGATGTGTTCTGACAAATTTATGAGTGGATAAGGAAGAGGCTTGATTCTGCTGCTTTCTTTGGTTCAGCTTAAGAAACAGGAAGAAATCCTCTATGTTGGGTATGTGTATGGGGCAGTGGGGTGTAAAGTAGATGTAAAGGGGATGGAAGAAGAGAGGACAGACACAGCTTCTACACTTGCATTTCCTCATGGCAGAAAGGATTGCAGGGAGGGTTTGGATACAGAGATGCATGGCTGCAGGTCGGTAGGAGTGAGAGTGCCCCAGCACTGCTCAGATCTGTCCCACACTGAAGCACTTGATTTTCTTTATTGGTGCCAGGGAAATGTTGGTAAATTTAATTTAGAGCCTTGGAGCACTATAAAATCCATCCTGATGGGATTTTGGCAGTTTGTAAGAACTTCCAAATTGCAGAAACAGTGTTATTGTTCCATTAGGCACATGGGTCTCTATGTAACAGGAAAACTCTGCCCTGAGTAAGAAGAGACTATAAAAATACAAGCATAGGATGTTAGAAAAAGAGTCCTTTCTTTCATCGTCAGAAATACAGAAAGAGCTGAATATTGGTAGCTAGAATTCTTGGAAGGCTGAAAGAACAATCTGTAAACACTCGAGGGACTTGGTAGTTACAGGAAGATAAGGGGGAACCCCCTTAACAGTTTCATCAGAATTCCCTGGCTGGGCTCCTTCTCTTTGGCTGCTTCTCCCTAGGGGTCTGCATCTTATCTCGCTGGCTTCCTTTCCTCTATTTCCCTCTGACTAATAGGCTTTGTCTTCTGGTTACTGGAAGTCTAATAAGTTCTTTTGTCTCTTACCCCTTCCTCTGTTTTAAAAATACTAGATTAATAGCTGCAATGTTTTTGCAGACTGTCTGCATTGGTGACATGGATTAATTGTGTACTTGACTCTTAAGTTACCCAGCAGTAATGACATAGTAACTTGACTTGAAACAATGGTAATTTCATGGCAAATGTTCAAGGCAAATGTTGCCTTCTGGTAAAGTGCCAACTGCAATTTACCCCCTGTAAACATGTGACACAAGTAAACCGTCTGTGCAGATTTTCCCAGTGTCTTCTGTACAGTAAGTCGTCTCGAGTGTGTCTTTTGAAACAGTCAGTGATTTCTTGTTTTTCCTCACCCCTTTTCTTTTGACTCTCGCTTGAGTCAGGTAATTACAGATCTGGGTTGAAACCTTCCCGGGGAGTGATCAGGAAAGCCAAGACTTGCAGGACTTGCAGACGTGTTCCCACTGCTCATAGGCACCTTGGCTTCCCCCTTCCCTCTGGAGGGTTGTGGATCCACTGGGCTCTTGGCAATGGGCTGTGGGTGTGCAAATTGGAGAGTCCCAGGCAGGTGGGGGTTGGCAAAGCCAAGGGGAGCTCTGATTTCCCCTGCACAAGTGTCAGTGTTCGTTGTGGTGACATGAAGAGGTTCTCCTTGTCACATGTGGCTTTGGTGTGATAGCGTGGTGATGCTTTTACATTCTGATCTCAGTCCTGACCATAACAGCAAATAGGGAACCAAGGCCTTTTGCCTAAAATATAATCTGAGAATTGACCTATTTAGGTCTCCATTTTATCCATGTATCTTGGGGGGCAGCTCTCCAGTCCAATTATCTGTATATTAAAGTAAGCAGAACATCTGGATTTTAGTTAAAGGTTATTCAATTGCAATGTTTTGCTGCTAGAAAAATTATAGTTAGGGGACTACTTATATGTAAGCATTAAAGAACTGTTTCACAGAAGTAGGAAAACTGTAGAGAAACCTACAAAAGCATAGATGGTGAGACAGGATTCCAGTAAAAAGAGTAAGCTAGTATAATCTTCTGGTGTCTCAGAAAGAATGGTTATAAATGCTGTTCTGTCTACAGCATCTGTTTCGTGAAAGACAAAACTTACTTTGCAAAATATGAGAATGCTGTTCCTGACCTCCTGTCACAGTTTGTTATTCCCACAAAGTCAGACTGCCAGAGACAGTGTGACAGTTATAGTTGTTTGTTGTCTCACTTTTCCTGTTTAGTGAACATAAGTGGGTTTTTTTAAACCAAAAGGATTATGTGCTCCTGAAATACACCAGT
Source organism: Nicator chloris (assembly GCA_013400495.1). Classification (NCBI taxonomy): domain Eukaryota; kingdom Metazoa; phylum Chordata; class Aves; order Passeriformes; family Pycnonotidae; genus Nicator; species Nicator chloris. Next base: position 63,710 of record WAAE01004118.1, on the reverse strand, counting down.
CTTATTTTTGCATCCATGTACTAGCAGAAAGTGACAGTTTTTTAGTTCTTTCTTTGATTTTTTTTTTGTGTGATACTTTTCTTCATGCAGCTTTGGAACTTGTCATGCAGTCAGTCTTATCCTTTTGTTTTAAAATGGAAAGGGAGGGAGAAAAATAATCTGAGTGCCTATGATTATGGGAGGCATGTGTAGCTTAGTAATAGCTAGACAAACACAAATGTCCTAGCTCTTGGTTTTAGTCATATGTTGACTGTTCAATATTTTCATTGTCAACGAGTCTGTACAGAAAGCCTCGAGTGTTCTGGATTGGCATGATCCAGAGTGGCCTGGAGTGCCAAAGGTCTGATGTATTCCAGCTTCCAGCAGTTACCTCTGCTTGGAGTTAGTGATTATGTCTCACGAAGCACAGGATGGGTACATACACACCTGGTCTCCTGTGGGGCACAGGATGTCAAGAGAAATCAAGAATATGTGAAAACTTACAGAAAAAAAAGTGTGCGTTGGTTGAAGCTGCCTTGATTTCTCAAGGAGAGGTGAGAGTCTTTGTTACAACTGATGACCAATTTCAATACTCAAAGGAGCTTCTTCGAAGCTACTGATACAGTTAGCACCAAAATACTGCAGCTTCCTTTGTACAGTGGGAAATGTTGGTGGTGTTCACTGAAATAAGAAAGTTGCAAATCAAATAAGGAGAGAGAATTAGGATTTCTGCAGGTGGCTGCATGTATTTTCTGCTTTAGAAACTGCAGTCAGTTTAAAAATCCAAGCATATGCTCTTAAGGCACTTTCATATGTCAGTGCTTTCACTTAGAACAATTTGTTGTACATAACTTAGATAGGATTGCAGTATTTATGTGGTCAGCCGGTACTGAAGTTCCTACACAACTGCGTGCTATGAGTGATTCTTTTGGCTGGCAGCCTGTAAACTGTGTTACACTCACTGAGTCGGCCAGTGGGCCTTCTGTAAACTCCTTATGAGCATCTGCTGCCAGCAGGGATCTTATGAGGTGGTCTGGCTCTTGTCTTTAAACTTGTCCCTTCAATGTTAGGTGCTGTGTGGGTCACTGTTCTCACAGCTGCCTTCTGCTGGAGAAGGGAGACTCTTAGCCAGAGCTGCTGGAAGGGTTTCCTTTTTTTGTGTGACTGCTGTCTTTTCTTCATTGTTGAGAACAGTAAGAAATATGGAGTTATTCACTTACTACAATTAGTTTAAAGCATATCTTATTATTCCAGGAGTCACTTGATACATACCTGAATTATATTCAGCTGCATGTAGTTGGTGAAGGCATCTCAGACACTCCAAGGTGAAGTCTGATAGCTGAACTCAGTGTAAAAGAAAATCTGTGCACACTTAGCTCAGTTTAAAAGTAAACGTTTTGCTTTCCATTGCTGAGTAGATTGTAGACCGAGGTGGTTTTTCAAAGTTATTCTGGTTTGGCTGCAGAGAGTTGCAATTTTCTGTAGGTTAATTCACAGAATGGATTGAGCCAGGGTAAGGTAGCACAATTACTTTGGATGCATCTTTGTCAAATACCATGGGGCCGTGGTTTCTTTTGGTCCCATAATCTGCAGTATTACTGTAGAGATATGAGCTGGTCATGTCAGCAGGCATAGCTCTTCCCCTGGCATGAGCTGCATTAATTATTTATACTACATACCTAAGTGTTAAAGGTCTGTCACACTGCAAAAGTTACAGTGTACCCTGGAAAAATACTGAAGAATTATTCTTTTAGATCCCTTTGCACATGAAAAGGGAAAAAACCACACTAACTCTCATTAGATGATTATTTGCTTTTTTGTACCTGCTGGACCTTGTATGGCCTTTAACAAGGATCTTGAAGGGGAAGGGGAATATTGGTAGTTTTTAAATGGATGGAGATAAATTACTCAGTGACTGAACCCTTGTTTTTTAAGGTGGTTGAATAATGTGCAGCAAAATAAATGAGTTTGTTTATGTCTGAGTAAGTATGAGGTAGGGAATTGGATGGAATCTGATTTGGGTTCTGGTTTCAGCTTTACTGAAAACTGATGGCATGATCTTGAGCAACCCTGTTGTTTGGCTGTCTTGATTTCCCCTCTGCCCATTGTCTTGCTCTTAGCTTAAATAGACTTCTCAAAACAAGTACTGCTGCTGCACGAATAAGTTCATTAATTTATTTACATTACAAAAGCACCTGAAGGCACCCTTCCAAAATTATATTCTGTTTAGCTAACCGGACTTGGGTTTGTTCTTTGAAAATACAATAATCCTAACAAATCACTCCACCCACCTAATAAAGTAAGATGAAGCACATAATAGGAAACAATTGAAAACTTTCTAATGGGGCCAAATGGAAAAACAATGAGAAGTAATCAGTAAGTAAGGTATTGTGTGGTTAGAGAATATAAAGGGAAGGAAGGGATTCAAAGATGATGCATTTGTGTCTACTGAAAAAGGTACTTGAGGAATGTATCTTCCGTAAGAAAAAGTAGTAAGGTGCTTTAGTCTTCCTCTGCCTATCATTTTTCACATTATTACTAATTTTTCCTTAAGCTAGCCTTACACAATTAGCTGCACACAGTGAACTACAGATCTGAAACATCTTTCCACTTTTTCTTGAGACTACTTGTTGAACTTTGAACATGAAATATGGTGTCATGCTGTGTGAGTGCATGCAGAGTCAGGTGCTCTTCAAGAGCAGGTTTCTTCTGCCCAGCTTTGAATGGCAAAATCTCCTGTGATGAGTAAGCTCTGGACTTGGAGTGACAGCACACCAGGTCAATGCTCAGGTGTTATAAAGAGACTTTTGCCTGCATCCTGGTGGCTGGGGGGGGTTCCTCTAGGAAGAGATTTGGTGATAGCTCTGATTCTTGGCCCTGAGACTGTGCCAGCATTATGGACTGTAAATATGGTGAAGTTGTTTCTGATTTTTTTTTTTTTTTTATATTTTTGTACCTGGCCTTCTCTTCCAAAGTAGTTAAGCCTTTCCAGTATGACCTTTCTCAGGGAAGCCCACTTCTCATTTGAGAAAGTATTCAGCCTTCCAGCATAGCTGTGCCTGGCTTGATTTTCCCCTAGACTGCCGTGTAGCCTTCTGCCAAGTGGCAGCCGGAGCTCTGCATGGTGCCTTTTCAGGTGTCTGTATAACTAGCTTCTACTCTATGCAGGCATGTTCTGTAGGGACAAATTTTACCTAGTTTGATCACATTTCTAAAGCTGTTTTGTTTCCAAAGCTCAAACTAAGGTTAATCAGAAATAGTTTCGTTATCCTGATTTGGAACAGATTGGTGAAATTCTCATGTATCTGTCCACAAAACCATTACTGTCTGTAATTCATTGAAAGGTTCTTCAACTGCAGGAAGCCTCACAAACTAATAATTCATTTTAACTAATTTAACATGACTGTCCTGCTTTTAGACTTCCTCTTGAGTAACTTTGCATAAATGTATTTGTGCAGCAGTGGTGTGGAGCCGATCAGTGTGACAGACAGGTGCTAGCGCAGCGCTTGGCTGGGGATGTGGTGAGGTGTGTTCTGGGCTCCTGAGAGCCCATAATGTGCCATTGTGCTGCACTCAGAGGGCTTCTAGTGAGAAAGTTTCATTGCAGGTTCAGACTTGAAATAAGCAGTTTCCATAACCTGCCAGCTTTGACTGAAGTTTGGTTTATGCTGTAACACTTGTGCACCAAGTGCCTGGTGCTGGTAGTGTAGAACTCTGAACTGCACAGTGCAAGCTTCCTCGTGTAGAGGTGATCCTCTCAATTTCTGCTTCCTGAAGAGGGAAATACCATTGATCCTTCACTGATTCCCCACAGGAGAGCAAAGAAAGTTGCTTTTGGTGAGAAGGCTGCCTGCTCTTACCTCTGGGAAAGCTGCTGGGCATGTGGTGAGCCTGCACTGATCCTCCTGCCTCAGGAGAGCCAAGTCTCAGGGGCTTAGACACAGGTGCAAAAAGAGGCTGGTGAGAAAACAAAGGCCTCCATCATCCCAAGGGTCCACACTGTTTACTTACTTTTTTCCCCGTGGGTAGCTGAGGGTTTGCTAATGAGCAGTGCAGGCTGTTGTCTGAGTTACTGTGCTGTGATGCTGCTGCTCCACAGCAGCATAGGGGGAGGGGTGTTGGTGACCACAGCTGCAGCTACACCTTGCAGCTCTGGCCCAGGGACTGAACCAAAACCTGTGCCACCAATGTGCAGATGCTTGTCTCCACCCCTGCTGCACTCACTGTACATGATTTAGGATGAAGTCAGTGCATTGCTGTGCTATGACAGCCTTTAAATACAGCCTTGAAGAGCTTGATCTTCTGACTGCTAACTCAGACTAACTTTTCATTCCATATCCCTTAATTGTGTTTACACATGCTACCACATTAAAAATTTTGAAAAGGTTAGATGGTCAGCTTGGATGAATAGAAATGTAAAGAAATGAGAATTGTAGCTGGAGGTTCTAACATGTTAAAATTTCTGGCTCCAGCCAGTGTGCATGTGTGTATAGGTCAGCCAACGTGGAAATTACTTCAAACAACCTGAAAAAGTTTGGCTTTTACTGGGTAGGGCTAATTTCCATCAGATTCAGCTTCTTTTGAACTTGAAATAAGAGTTTGCTTCTAGTATGTGCAGTAAGCCAACTCGAAATGTAGATTTGGTGGATCACAGGATCATAGATCTCTTCCAAAGAAATACAAATATGTTTGAAAAGTAGTTTATTGCAAAAAGTTGCCATGACAATGATTTTTCAAATTGTGAACTGTAAGATGTTTAAACAGGTTCCTGTGGAATGAGGCTGCACAGCACCCTGTGTTCCTCCCTGGTGATTTATAAAAGGAATTATTTAGATGCAGGAGGCCAAAAGAAATTAATATAGATGGCCCAGATGTTACATTTTCTTAAATTCTTGAAATTCATGGGATGCTACGATCAAATAGGAAGAACTTCAAGCTAGTACTTCCACTGTGAGAGAGGCACTTCTCTGCTCCCCTGCATGTTAAGCTGCCTGGTGGCTGTGACCCACTGGAGTGTCTGCTAAAAGAGCTGTGAAGCCATGGAGGAGGGAAAAAGGGTGGTTGGTTGTGGGGAAGATAAGCTTTGGGAGCAGAGTATATAAACCCAGTGTGAAGTAGACCTTTTGATCTCCATCTCAAGAGTAAATGCCTAAAAATGATTCAGTGGAGATATGTTTTTGCTCTGTGTGTGTGTATATGAGTGAAAGTACCACTCCAGAGTTTCCAGGCATTTTGAAATGTTTGGGGCTTCTAAGCTCTATCAACAGCTTTGGTCTGAACCAGGTTTTATGTGTCAGTCAAATCTTCCTAATCCACATACAGGATTCAGGTTTGGGGAAAACTTAAGTGGAGATTGGCATGTGTGACAAGACCTTGTTACATGGTTGTCTTTCTACATTCACCCCCCTCTTTCTGCTGAAGGAAGCTCTGAACGAGCTAATGTTCCTACTTGTTTCCTAAGAAGTAAATCTCATGTAAAAGGTAAGTATGCAACAGGGCAGCTTTTGATCACCTGTCTGCTCCCTAGATGTACTAAGAGCTGTAAAAATGAGATGTTTTAGTGTTTCTGTTAGTATGGTAAAGCAGGGGAGCTTTGCCAGAGATTTCTTGTTAGTTGTGTTTTTCTACTAGATCATATATAGAGGTGTTGACTAGGGGCTGCAATCGCAGCTCTTGATACACAAACCAGACATACCTTTGTCTGTCTTCTTCTCTTCAGAGGCTCCTAGTTATACAGCAGAGTGAGAATTTAAGAGAAGTGAAGTTGAGCCAGCTCGACTGAACATGGGAAAACAAACATGGAAAAGAATGTGCTAGAGAATGAAAAAAGAGAATTACTCTCCAGACCCAAATTATGCTTTGCTAGGTAGCAGCTGTCTGGCATTCACAGATTAAACAGTGCTCAGCTAACATGCAGTGACAGTGATAGCATGTCGTCTGCTTTGCTTTGAATGCATAAAATGAGGAATTAACTCGCCCATGCTGAAAGCCATGGAAGTACCCGGAAGTGTTTATTTACTCCTAACAAACATTTGAATTTGTCTGTTGTTGTTGTTTTGTCTGTTCTGTGGTTTATATGACACTGGTGTTAATGGTGTTAATGCTACTTTGTAAGTCAAAAAAGTGAAGTAGTTTTTGATAAAATGACTCTTTGAACAAATGGAATTTGGCTCTGGAGGGTTTTATTAAATACACAGTTGGTTCTCAGTGATTTGGTGCATTTCATGGTTTTCATAGCCTCTTCTAAATGTAAAGATTTGTGTTTTCTTTTGTCTTCCAGCATTCTATGTGGAACCCAGGGAGCCTAAAGGAAGCTGTGAAGCTCGTGGCATGATTCCCTGTGTAGCTGAAACTACGTAAGTATGAGATGTTTGCTTACAAGATCACTTGTCCAGTATAGTTGTTAGAGCAGATTGCTTCTGCTTCAGCAGTGGCAGTGATCCTCTCCTGCCTCCCTAGTGGGAAGCTATGTGAGTCTGTTCAGGCCTGGAAACAGACAGGACGTCCATGATACTGTTCCCTACCCTCAGCTGTTTTTAAAGTCATGTATCCCTGTCCATTAAAACGTAGATAATGTGTAGTGGAATTCTGTAAAATTCCTAGACTATGCTCAAGTGTTTGTGAAGAGCTGAGGCTGGGTTGAGGCTTAGTTAAGCTCTAGTTATGTTGTCTTTGCCTTAGTTCATGAAGTGCTACTTGGAAAGGGATTTAATGGTTGGCTGAGCTGTCTCCCCTTTTGTTATGAGAGTTCCTAAATTTGTCTTTGAGGTCTTCTTGTATGGAAAGCTTTTTCCTCTACTTTCTTGATACTTTCCGTGTTTTGAAACTCATTATAAATACCTTCTGATGCAACACTCTATTAAACAGCATGATGTTTGTTGTGCTTGCTATTCACTGGACATATCCAATAATTTCTATTACTACAATAACATCAGTCATTATAGAAAAGTACAGGGTTACTTAAATATCTCCTTTGCATCTTCTCTCCTCCTGCCAGCTCCCCCCACACTTCATTGCTGCTGTTTTCAATTGTGCCATGGTGTTCTTCTACGACTGAGAGTTATTAGTGAGTCGCTTTGTTTTGCTACCTTCAAATTTTGGGTTATGTGTGAATAACCGGTCACTTGAAAATGGAGGAAAAATGCTGCAAATTCCTTACAACACTTAGAAAAAAGTCCCACACAAAACCCCCACCAAATCAAAAAGCCCCACCAAACATTAGCCAAGGCTTTTGTAATCTCTAGGTTTTCTAATTTAATGTGTGGGGCCATATGGCTCTGCACATCCTTTATTCTTAGAGGGTGACTTTCCTTTAGCTGGCCAGCTGTTCACCAGCACTCATCTTCCTGTGTTTCCAGCCGCTGACTCCTTTCTAGAAAGGTGCAGAGAACATCATTGTGGATCTCTGCTTTGCAAGAGGAAGATGGCCTCATGGGCATCTTGGTGATTCATATGTACTGGAGATCATTGCTCAATACTTTTCTGAGTAATAGACTTCTTTGGGAGCGCTGCATCCTGTAGTGCTGAGCACATTCCAACCTTAGCCCTGAATTTTGATCCTTTTTAGTAGAATGGCAAAAGCAGTGGTCACTGCTGCCTTTTATGTCTTGCTTTTATGCTGTACAAGCCTCTTAGTAATTTGGCTCTTGGGAACTGATCCTTTTGGGAACTGATGCTTTGCCACCAATCCAGTGTAACCTTTGGGTACACGAGAACTTTATACTCGTTCCTGCTCCAGCCAGGAGAAATCTCTCTGCAAGTCCTTGTGCTCTGTGATACTCTCTTTGCTCTGCAGCCGAACACACAGCTCTGTTTACCTTCCTGAGGGTGCTCTCTCCCACTCCTTGAGCTCTGGCTTCACTGCAGCTCCTGATCCTGCAATTAGATCCTCTCTCCAGCCTTCCTTAACAAAAGGGCCGGCTTCTCCCACTTGTTTCTATCTCCTTCCAAGGCTCTTGTTCCTTTCATGCCTTGAAACCTGAGTCACATAGGAAGCGGAGGTGACTAGTTAGTGAAGTGGATCCAGCTCAGTGAAGGCAATTTACAAAAGGGTAACTGATGGAGTGCCAAAAGACTTTTCTCTTAGATGCACAAGCTGCCAGCGGATGCAGTCTGGATTTTTTTTTTTTCCAAGCTGGTTTTGCTATTTTTGGGGTAGAATGCTTCTGAGTATCTGGCACATGGCATCAAGTTTCATGTAGAAGAAAAGTGAGGAATTGCAGCAACCGTACATCAGTATCTTCTTGTGTTTGTTCATAAGGAGTAGGACTGTGCTCTGAAAAGCTCCTTGGTGGGGAGGAGGAAGGAAGAGCAGTGCTAGCAGTGCTCAGGCAGTGGCTGTTCAGGAGCAGCATTCAGCTCTTTGTAAGGCAAGTAGGTGTACAGAAAATGTGTTTATTAGAGGGGTACAATATGAGGGAGGTGGGTAACTTGCCCTCTAGGGGTTAATGCTACTGGGCTTGCTTGTTTTTGGAAACTGCTGATGGGACACCTCCTAACATACAGGTGTCTAATAATGCTGGCAGATCTTCCCTCGGTGTATTGTAGTGATCTTTTTGTGACAGCAAATGACTTTAAAACTCATCAGTTTCATCACATTGGTGATGTCACTTTGGAAACCTAAACAGTAGATTGTTATCCTCATTAATACAAGCTGTTGCTTAGGAAGCATGATAGCATGAGTCACTTTTTTAGGAAAATTGTGGACACAGTATGTCAGTCTTGCAAACTGCCCTTTAAAAAAAAAAATCTTCAAATTTGGATTCCTCAAGTGAATTGGATTAATGTGTCAATTACGATGTGTGATTTGACTGCTTTAGAGGAAAGTACTGTTCACAAATAGGCAGCTGTTCCTTAACCTTCCCCCACAGGGAAAAGTTGTTCCAAATCACCAGTAGCTTATAACTGCTGTTACATCTTTAAGCAGAAAGTTTTCTATACTGCCTAAACTCTGCTTTAAACTCTGATACTAGTCTTTACTCAGGATTTTTTATTCTGTTCTTTTAGCTGCATGCTTCTCTCTAAAGAAAAATTTGTCCATTGTGGTGCTAGCTGCCTCTGAGAAACTGATGGAAGAACAAGAATTAGTGTAGACTGAGCATTTGAATTCGGATGAATTTAAAGATTGGGGGGGAAGCTGGTATGTGGGAGTTAATCACTAAGCAATTTTTCCACTGCCTACTAATATCCTGTTTGTTTTGGTGTAATGAAATAATGACTGGTGTAGAGTGGAGAGGACGATGTTGCTCAGGCACCTGGCAGCACAGAAATCAGTGCCAGGCTGTGCTTTGCAACTCACAGAGCTGTGAAGTACTAAAGACCAATGAAACTGTCTTATGGATTGTTTATATTGACATGCATATTTTTATAAATCCTTTCAAGTACAAATTATTCGAATTTCTTGAATACGTTAAATCACATTTTGCTTGCCTATAAAAATGATGCTGCAAAGTTAATTTTTAAAATATTACGATGAAAGCATATGTAATACCTTTGTTCCTTTGGCTGCTTAAAAAATAGGTATTTGCTAGTTTTGTGTGTGGGTTATGTGCTTACGAAAAGGGACTGGGGAGCCAGGCAGCCAAAACCAGCATCTTGGCTGTTGTAGTTCCACTGGCAAAATTTTTTGCTCATGAAGCTGCACATGTGCTGTATTGTCAAAACAGGTATAATGGCTGAGAGAAGATTTATTTTTGTAATCCTGGTATCTGAGAATTCATCTGTACTTGCTGCTGCTGTTGGTTTACTGCTTAAAAGAGTTGTCTGTTCTCAATAAAGCTTTACAAGAAAGAATAATACAAGAATACAGTAAAACTGATGTGACAGCTATTGTATTTCCTAATTTTTTAATTTTTATCTTATTTCTTGTTCTAATTCTAAACTGGAAGCTGTACACAAAGTCAAGGCAAACCGTGTTTTTATGTTTGAAGCTTTTGCCTGACAACAGAGGTGAAATGCAAATAAGTGGGCAGAGGAGGACTATGATAAGCAATTGCTTTCTTGGAGCTGACATTTCTGAGAAACGGACTGTCCTCGGTGTGGCTGCTTGCTGATAGGGCAATGTCAGAGTGTTAGCTTGGTTTTAACAGGGAAAATTGGAGAAGCCTTTTCTGTGGGTAAAATATCTTTTCCAAATATGCAGGGCTTTGTGATTTATAAGATGAGAGTATGATAAAATCATTTTGGCATTTTAATTTTTATTTTAAAAAAACCCCTCTGAACTGGAATTACTACTTCTTATCTGCATGTGTGTCTGTCTGAAGAAGTTTCATTAAGAAGGCCCGCTCCTCTGTCTGTCTCCTTACCTGAAGGGAGGAGCCCACTTGAAACAATGAACACTTTCTGAATATCCTCTTGCATAAGAAGTGTTGCCTGCTTTCTGCAAACACACTCTGTGTATGTTTTACGTACAAAACCTAGATTCCAAACTCCGTTTAAAAACAAACACACAACTTCCCCTCTCTCTCCTCCTCCCCAAAACCAGCCAACAGCCAGCTCCTTCCTCCCCCCCTCTCTGAGAAGTCCCTTTTGCTGATTTGCTGAAGGTACAGTCTAGATCCAGTGCTTAGGTCTCTGTCAGGTTGCCCCATCAGTGTCCCTGTCCTCCTTTCCCTGCTTTGTTTCAGTGTTTTATATTCTAGATATAAAATGTAGGTATACTTTTAAAAAACCATTTCCTTTAGAATATTTCTGGGTTAGAGTAGTCTGTCATGATGAAGCCTGTATATGAATCAACCTCTTTGTAACCTATGCTGCAGTAAGAATTTTAGGAATTTCCTTTATTAGGACCCGTTAGTATAGTGTAGCCACTGAGTGAGCTGCATTGATTTCTAGGTAAAACAGCCTGAAATTGCCTGAAATTTATGGCATATTCCAGCCTTGTGTACACTGCTCCTTTTCAGTATGCAAAGCTTAAATATCCTGAAGTCGGTCTCTCAATAGCAAATGTTATCCCACATTTAATACTTCAAATATTCTTTATAGAGAGACAGCAATTTGACTCTGAAACTGTTTTTCAGGTTAGCTGAGTGCTGCTAATGGCATGGTGAGATGTGTTGAAGAGCAGCTGCGAGGGTGTCCAAGGGCAGGGGGACCGTGCTAGGAGCTGGGCTTGCAACATCATGGGCCAGTGTGTCACCAAGTGCAAGAACCCTTCTTCTACCCTTGGCAGCAAAAATGGGGAAAGAGAATCTGGCAGCAAGTCCCACAGCAAGAGAAGTGCAGTCCACAAAGACGACCATGGCTCAGCTGGCGGGAAGGCTGCAGGAGACATTCTTGTGAATGGGACAAAGAAAACGGACGCTGCTATAGAGTCCAGTCAGCCTTCGACGTTTTCTGGAGATACAAAGAAAGACTCTGTTTGCAGTGCAGAGGAATCTTCTCTTCAAAGGATTGGGGAGTTATTCAGGAGGTATAAGGACGAGAGGGAAGATGCCATACTGGAAGAAGGAATGGAACGATTTTGCAATGACCTCTGTGTTGATCCCACTGAATTTAAAGTACTAGTTTTGGCTTGGAAATTCCAGGCTGCTACCATGTGCAAATTTACAAGGTTAGTTCTTGTAGAACTTGTAATTATTTTCATATGTTAAAGTATATCCTGTCAGCAGTATGTTGGAGAGACAGCCTCATTAGCTTCACTTACTTATTTCTTCTAACACTTGCATTTTGATCAAATTAATTCCTACCACTGCACAAGGTAAGCTTTGTATTGTCTTCTTTTCCCCTTCCCCTCACACTGGATTTCAGAAGATGCGGTTTTGGCCATTATGCTACTAGTGGAACAGTGTAGTGAGATTCTATGGGCATTAATTCATTCTTGATTTACCAAAAGCAATTTACTGTGTATAGCCATATCTTGGTGATGAGATTGGACACTGAAATTAATTTTTCCTTTAAAGTAATGTGAGATTCTTTAGTAATTGCTACTAACTCTGTTAACAGTCTGTGAAAGAATGACAGAATTGTTCCTGTCCAACCAGTGTTACACTTAATGTCTTTTTCCAAGAGTAATCCTGTTAAAGCATAGAGAGGGAAGGAAATGTGAGCGGTTTGACACTGGTAGCTGTTTCACACTAGCTGACAAATGATTGAGTTCAAAGTGCTGTGTGCCCTTCCGGACAAGGGGCTCAGCAGGCTGACAGCATGTGTGATGCTACAGGAAACAATGGAATGGCTGAAACTCCCCCCACAAAGCCAGTAGGCAAACCCAAACTGCAGCAGCCTCCTCCAGCTTGATTAGCAATGTCCAGGTAAGAGTAAGTGAAGACTGCCTACAAGGACTTGCAGGGAGAAAAGGAATTTTTTGGTTTTTGGTCTATCTAGATTGCTTTGGGTAATACTGCCTATTTTTACTGAGCTTATAACTTTCAAAATTACTTTGGTGTTCAGAGCCTTGACCCAAGCCTCTGCTGTGCACTGAACAGCACCTTCAGAGTCTTTGTGGCTGTGGGTGTCAAAAGGATGACTTACTCTGGAATGCAAATGTGGATTTACTGGAGGCTGACAACACAGGTATTTGCTAAGATGGTAAAGGAATTGTAAGTAGTGTCTGTGATTCTGCACAACTACCATGAGTATTAATAACATGGTTTTAATTTCCTTGGAGAGGACAAATCTAGTGGTGAGAGGTTGTATTTGTTGAAGGGCACGCTCCATGGTACAAGTGCTGTTGGAGTTCTTCCATCAAGGAAAGCATCATGGTCTGTTCTCCTGAGTGCTGCTCCATCTCTTGTCTTCCCTCCAGCCCACCCTGTGTCAGCCTGCTGCCTCTCGTGGCTGGTTACACCTGCTCATAGGCATCAGAGAAACTGGAGCTAAACGTGTCCCACTTGGCCACTTGGTGCAGGGCTGGTGCTTCGAGCAGTGTCCATAGGTTGTGCTGCAGCCCCTGTGATGCCGTTCTCCCTTCCATGCTCTCAGCAGGTGCCTTGCTCACCGACACCAGTGGCTCCCCTTTGGTTTTGCAGGCTGGAAGAGCAACCGAAAACTGCAGCAAAACCAGAAGTGAGCTGCTCTGTCCCTTGCAAACAGCTTGCCCAGAGCATGGGCATTTAGACATGGGCAGTATTGAATCATGTCAGTTTCAAATATTTAGAATTTCTTCTGTGGTAAATTAAATTCACTTTTTAATGTGAAAGGCATTCCAGTATGTGCAAGTGTCCAGAAAAGCCAGAGAGCAGGATTTTTCAAATGCTAACAGTGCCTGAGCAGAGCTGGGGGTTGTGTGTAGTTGCCCAGGCCTTAAGGAATGCCTTGGAATTGTCTGTCTTTCCAGTGGCTCCTGTTGCCAAAATCTGTGTGCCACGGAGGCTGAAGGTACACCTTGTCTTGTCCAGATGATCCACTTCAATTCAATGTAGCTGAATGGAGAAGGGACTTGTTTGGCACTCAAGGTCGGTGGGTAGGGCTCACTCTAATTTCTCTTCTCTTGCTTAACAGGAAGGAGTTTTTTGAAGGCTGCAAAGCAATAAATGCAGACAGCATTGATGGCATTTGTGCAAGGTTCCCCAGCCTCCTAAACGAAGCCAAGCAGGAGGATAAATTCAAGGATCTCTATCGTTTCACCTTCCAGTTTGGCCTGGACTCTGAAGAAGGACAGAGGTCGCTACATCGGGAAATAGCCATTGCCCTTTGGAAATTAGTTTTCACCCAAAACAAGCCCCCTATTTTGGACCAGTGGTTACACTTCCTAATCAAGAACCCCTCAGGAATCAAGGGAATCTCCCGGGACACGTGGAACATGTTTCTAAATTTTACTCAGGTGATTGGACCGGACCTTAGCAACTACAGCGAGGACGAGGCCTGGCCGAGTCTCTTCGATACCTTTGTGGAGTGGGAAATGGAGCGAAGGAAAAAGGAAGAGGAAACCAAATGTATTCTGTCTTCAGACACAGAGGGCCTGTGTGTGGATGAACAGACTTAGCAGCAGCGAAGCAGCAGTGACAAAAGCAACTTGTTGCCCTTCACGAAATGTAAACTCTGGATGTTTCTGGAAATTACCGAGGCTCCAGATTTTTCTACTTTACACCTTTTTCTGCCTTGTCTTTGAAAGGGCTCTAAAATGCTGTATCATGTTTTAGGCACTTTCTTAATTTTGGTTATTCCTTTTACTCTTGCCCTGAAATATTTGACCCTGGCTACAAGTTAAGCATTTTTGGTTTTTTTATTTTTTTTCTAAGACTTCAGATTAGTATAAATAAGTCTGATACTTCTTGCACAATGTAGATCTTTTTAGTTAGGTTAAATTAACATTGCTAAATTATACAGTGCCAGATAAAGTTTTTCATACTACATCTGTCAGGGCAGGTCTGTACTGTGTGTAGTGCTGTTTACATTGTTGAAATTTTAGGCTGTAATAATTTTAAGGTTTTATACCAAGATGAACAGCAGTGTTAACTATAAACGCATTATTCTGGGGTAATAAGGCTCTAAAAACCAACATAAGCAACAGCTTTTTGTAATATGGCTAATTCCCATTTTGAGCTAACTTCTAGTGAATGAGTCCAGATAATTCCTTTTTTTTGGACTTTCAAACTAAATGTTGGGATTGTTTTATAAAATTACTGTACCTGTCAGTCAACTGAGTGGTAGATGATGATTTGTATCTAAATCTCTTTACACATTCACATAATAAAAGAGCAGTACTACCTCAGTTTTATTGAAAGTAGACTTGTTGATGGACTTCCATTTTCTCTGGAAGTTGTATTTTTGTGGTTACATGAGAATATTTTTACTTGACTAAAAGAACCAAAGGTTCTGCTTCTTAAGTTTGCTAAACATTGACAGAAGCAACACACAAATCCTAAGTCTTCAAGGAAAACTGTGGTATAATTCTGCTTTAATTTGTTTGATTTATACCTAAAGTATTACCTTACTTGTCTGGCAAGCACAGTACTTCGATGTAAGGAACTATCTTTTGCATTAATATTGGCGAACCAGTTTTTTAAAGCATATGTTTAATTGCTGAATTGCAGTTAATACTCCACACTTTCTGGAGCAACAATATTGGCATCTGATGACAAAGTGAATTCTTAATGTGTTCTTAATGACAACAGTGTAGATGAGTCATTTTTAGACTGATTTGATAATATTTGGATAGGAGTCAATTTATTATTTTACAATGCCTGTATTGGGACTATTTGCCTGTTGAATTTGTTGTGATTTAAAGGGAGTTTTATTAACACTGGTTGAAACTTTTTTTGGTTATTGATGCTACCTTTTTTAATTTTAGTATGTCAACTTTTTTACACCTTTTGGTAAAAGGATTGATTGCCAAGGCTTTCTGTATAGCCAAGTGCTGGCTTAATGAATTTGATATACTTCTGTTACACACCTTTTATTTTCAGAGCTGCATTTCAGGATCATAAACCATCTTTAACTGAAAAAAACACAAAGAAAGCCTGGACAGTCATCCATAACATCTAATGGCTTTTGTGATAAAAGGATTTTAAAGCTAAAGGGAAACAGGTTTTAAGTGGTGAGCTTGTCACCAGGTCCAGGGTGTCATGCTTTGCACATCTGCTGTGCCCCAGAGGGGTTAGTGGAGAGAGGAGTAGGATCTGCCTGAACTCTGGGATTGGCTTTGCTGGTGTGCAGCCCTGCAATAGCTTGGCTTGGAGGTCGTAAATCACTAACAAAATGTGGGTAATGCAAACTGTTTAAAAACAAACCCATAAGCCACAGATAGCATCTCTTTCATCTAAGAAAAGGAGAGTTAGGTCTATGCTGCCCTTGCTGGGAGACAAGCTGTGGAAAACAAATGTGGTTGTTTTAGATGCAGCTGAATGTGGCCCTTTGCAGGAGAGCCCTGAAGTTGCTATTTTATGAGTAAATACACCCAAAGCTTTGTCCTTGCTTCTCTAACTTTCTGTGGCACAAAAGTGTGGCAGCAAAACCTTATTCTGATTTGGTGAGCAAAGCAGGCCAAAGCACTCGTGCTGGAATTGCTGAATTTATGGTGAGACTTTTGCTGGTGCTGTTATTTTTAAAGACTAAAATAAATTCCCCAACAGAGGCTGCTTTTTTAGGAAAAGTTCCAAATGGAGACCGATTTGGTAGTAAATGAAGACTGTATTTGTAAGTTCGAGACTCTTCATTCACTCAGCTATTAAATGCTTTGTCACTTATTTTCTTTTCCCCTAAAGGAAATTTAAAATGTCCAGAGTGTGAAGAGTAACTATTCAAATGGGTAGCCAGTGCATGCATGCACACAAGATGATGGCAGCTTCTGATTTACACCCTAGCATGCAGCAGCTCCAAAGGATGAGGGATAGAGCTCCTTAAGGAAGGTGTTTATATAGTGGTTGGAATGTGGACAGCAGTGGGGAAATCAATCCGTGGTGCATCAGGCTCAGCCATTTTAATGTATCAGATGTAATACAGCTTCTTTTTAAAGGCGGAGGTGAACACACAGGAAGGGAAAATCTGTTTTCCTGTTGGGGAGAGGACATAGCATTACCAGTAGCTGAGTTCCCACGTGTTCAGTGTTGGGGACAGTGCTGCTCCTGTTCTGCTGCTTCCAGCCACGCAGGAGCAACTCCACCCACTGGGCAGGGTACTTGGAAAAATAGCTAAATGATCTCTCTAGCAAAGTATCACTTATTTTTAGCCTAATTTCAGTCCTTTAATTGCCATTTACAGAATGCAAACCACACCTGTGTCAGTTTTAAATTCCTGAAGCAGGAGCTGAAGGTGCAGCTCTTTGGCAGTGCTGGCAGTGAGTGGGGCTGTCAGACCTTCTCTTGGGTTGCCTGGTGATTTTGTGATCCCGAACAAGACTGCCTGGATTCTAATGCTGGAGTGAAGGAGCAGGGCTTGTGTGTGTCTCTGAGAAGTCTTTAGTAATATTGGATCCTCTAAAAATATGCTCATTTAATGGTTAAACTGTGACTATCTGTGGAACAGGCCAAATACATTCACTCTTCAATTTTATATAATTTAATTCTTCATTGTGTAGGGCACAGGACTGTACGTGAGCAGTGATGCTGATGAAATCCTTGAAACCATTGCAACTGTTTATTTTTTTTTAATTAGATTATGCATTAGGAAACTTTATGCATGTAGTGAATCTGCTGCAACTTGGGATAAATAACGATAGATAACTATATAGACAGTTGGAGTAATATACTGGAAAACTGATCTGACATCCACAATCTGTGGCATTTTACTGCCTTCTCTTATATGCAAAGAAATACAACTCCTGTAAACTTTAGCCCCTAGTAATAAAACACTGACCACCTACACCATATTGTAGTTTGGAACACCTTTAAAATTTGGCTTCTAGATCAACTGGGAGCTTAATTGTGCTAATTTTTACTTGTGTGGGTGCATTTCTGAGGTCAAAGACTATCTATTGATTCAAGTAAGGATTTGAAATATCCTGCCCATAGCTGGCCATAAAACATGACCAAGGCAGTGAGTTGGAATTGAACACCAAATCCTGAGTTTATTTGCTGCTGGTGCTATTCTACATGGAGAATTACAGCTTTTTAGTACTGTGCCGTCCGAGTGAAAGGACCACAGGAAAATGACAGCAGGTCTGGCAGGTGGCACAGAAGCAGCTGCAGCTTTGGCAGTTGAGACTGTGAGAGCTGCTCCCCCAGGCTGGCCCAGCAGATCTCCTGGATCAGCTCTGAAGCAGGACAGTTGTCAGCCAAGCACAGTTCAGAGCATGAACTGAGCTCAGCCTGCTCTGCTGAGGACAGAGTGGCTCGGGTTGGTGGCAGAGGGTGCAGCCCCATTTCTCCTGGACAGTGCTGAGGGGCAGCAGCTTTACTGGGTGACTTTCATTTCACGCTCTGTGTTGCTGTCAGGGCCTGAAGAACCCATGGATCCATGACTAGCCTGTCATCCATGGTTCCCAGGCCTATGCACTGACCAGTGACCTTAGACTTTTTGTGACATTGTCAACATAAGCCTTGTTTCCAAAAAAAGCCCAGCAAAGTTAAAGAAACACCATGTAGTTAATAGCCACCTCAGTTGTGATATAGTTTGTTGGCTGAGGTTACATCATTCCTATTCTTTGGTAAATAATGGTCATTGTGAGTTTCTGGGTCTTGCAGCCTTGTGTTCTGCAGTGTGATCCTTTTTTTAGAAGGTCCTCAGTAAATTGGGCACCCAGTCCTTCCCTTGAGCCCACTCTGCTCAAAGTGTGTGCATGTGAATTTAGCCTTTCATATTAAAAAGGAAGATGCTTAACCTGAAACTCAAAATTCTTCAGGGTAGTGCTTCAATATGGAGAAAAACATATTTTTTCAAATAAGTATTAAAGCAAAGTGTTTGCTTAAAATTTGCTGTGTGCAAACAAACCCACCAGTGTTAACATTTTCTCTCTGGACTATTGAAGATCGAACCTTTGGTTTTATAGTGTGAACTGAAGTGAAATTCATGAGATTGTAAGACAGAAGGAAGGCTGTAACTCCTTCACCATGAAGTACATAGGTATCTCTACCTCTTGTTCTTAGACTTGAATAGTTTAAGGCTACCATCCTTTTGTCCCGGGGTTTTATGCCTGGATGAGTAATCTATTTTTTTTTAATTGACCCAAGTTAAGTATTATCTATTTGCCATAGTTTTTGGTATCCTGTGTTTAACCTGTATGCAAAGGACCCTTTGGAAGGGGGCCGGGTCAAGCTGCAAAGCAGAGTTGGTCCTCCCGGGTGCTACTTTTGGAGTGCAATAGAGCGACCGAGCAGAGCTACGTGGCCTGTGGCTCAGGGGCTTCTGTCACCACACATCCTCTTCCCTGGTCAGGCTGCCTGTACTGACAGTGCATTGAAGATGGAGCAGCTGCTCCCCAAGAGGGAGCCATCAGCCTTTTCATTTGCCCTTGAAAAGCTTTAGGAACCCACCTGATGCAGTGCCATGAGTGTATTTTTCTTCTAATCAAAAATACTGTGTTTTGTTCCATGCTGGACTGGACTTGTAAGCACCCAGCAAAGATGGGACCTGCAAAAGTGCAAAGGTTACACACATCCTTTTTCTCCCTGAGGTCAGAATCCTGCTCAGGATAAAACCCTTGTGCTTGAGTAAAGCTGGAGTGTTCTCAAGAGAACTGGAGATGCCAGAGTGGCTTTGGTGCTCAGCTGTGTTCCTTAATGCATTGAGGGGGGTGTTCTTCTCCTTGCAACACATCTGTGTCCTTCCTTTCCTCTCCAAAAGCAAACTGCAACACGTGCTGTCACAGCAAATCCCCTATAGTGCAATGCTGTAGCAACTGCTGCTGCAAGGTTCTTCCAGTGTGAGGGCTGGTTTTGGGGTGTGACTTCTTGCACTATCAGGATGGGCATGTATTTCAAGAGAACAGGGGGACATGTGAGACAATAGGTAAAAGGAGCATGTATGTTCTTGTCCTAACAGCTTGCCTTAAATCACTGACATTGCAGCAGTTCCTTGCTACTATTGCAATCCTCAGTCTGAAAATCCAGCAGGTTCTGTAGGTAATACTGTTTTTTGTTTAATTTTTAACAAGTTTTTATCTTTGCATAATTGCACTCTTCAGATAAGCCCTTTTTGGATAACGTGTCATTTCACACACAGGAAAAAAGGTCCATCTCCAGTGTTTGTGCTGTAAAGTGTTTCTTTTTTCCCCCTGTAAATGATATCTGGACTAAAGGTTGCCTACTGTTGAAGCAGGGTGTTTACTTGAATGTTGCCATTTTATGCAGTTACAGCTGCTGACTCTTGCTCTTCTCTGGGCCCATGGGAGTGGAGACTGTGTGACCAGAGGTGGCAAACCTGCACAGAGGATTGGTGGAGCTGAAGGCTGGCTGCTACTCCCATGTGTGTTACATGTTAGAGGACTTCACAGATTAGTGCTCCATATTTGGAAGCTGTGACTTTTTAAGTCATGCTAAACAAAGTTATTTAAAAATACACTTGCTTTCTTATCTGTAAGTTTGAAATAGTCTTTAAAAAAGAGATGGGCTGGCTGGCAGGAGGGTTGGAGGGCCTTGTGCTGTAAGTTGTTGAGTAACTCAAGTTCCAGGAGCCATGGATGGGACTGGCAGGATTCTGTCCTGAGCCAGCGCTGTTGGGGTTTGCACTGGCTGGTCTTGAGGCCATGAAGCAACCACAAGGCCTTGGTGGGCTGTGTGGAGAAGGGTCAGCCTGGGAGCGCTGGTTCGTGCAGCCTTGTTTCTTTCTTGTGGATCTTGAGGCCCCAGTTCAGCCTCAAGTCCCTGTCTGTGGGAGGAACACATTTTGGTAGAGTTTGCTCCCAGAGAAGTAACTCAGTAACTAAGGAGTGAGGGGAGCAGGCTTTGTGTGGCTGTCACTGCGCCTGGTGTGAGCACAGCTCCCCGATGGGCCTCTCGGCTCCTCAGTAAACCAGCAAGGGTGGGCAGGGTCACATCTGCTGTTCTTTGTGCCCGGGGGTGTTTTGCCTTTTCAGACTTACCCAGGAGATAACCGTGTTTGAGCCAGTTTTCTCACTCTGGGAAATGATGAATGTGTTGCATGTCACGGAGCAGCCCCGTGGTTCCTCTTTGGGACAGCAGTATCAAAAGTGCTGTGTAAATCTAATGCTTGAAAACAGCTGGAGTAAATTCTGTTTCATGTAGGATCTTTATTTCAAGAGGATGCAGCCAAATTTGAAACCTGATCTAGAAGAAAATTGGGAGAATTTCAGGGCAATGCATCTACTAAATCCCAATCTACTGAATTGGTTTGTAGTTTTACAGTTACTTTTCTTACATCATATTTTCTCACCATTGGTGTCTGGAACAGAATGGAAACAGCATCTTATGGAATGTGCAATCTAAGGCACAATGCAAGTAGGATGTCATAAGAACGTTGTCTTTACTTGATAGCAATCCTGAGTGCAATGTTTTTGTGTCCCTTTTGGAAGAAGAGCATTAAGTACAGTCTGAGGTTTTTCTTTTCTTATAAGCAAAGCATTGGTTTGTCCATTACTGACTTCTTGTGAAATTTGTGCCAGATGTATATTAAATATTTTGGTGCTTTTTCTAATCCAAGCTGCCATTCATTTACCTGTGAGATTATTGTACTTATGTATATTTAAATGACCAACCCCTTAAAGAAAAAAACAAAACAAAAAAAAATCCTTTAGTCACAATGTATCCTGACTACTGTAGCTTGTAAATGTTCCAAAGCTTCTGGGTTTCCTGTATTCCAGTAAGGTCTGAGGGGAGGGGAACAGCTACAGAAATCTCACCCACTGGAAAGGGAACTCGCACACTGTTCTGTGCGTTACTGAACAAATGAGTAACATTTGTGGTGTTTACATAACGACACGTTGGTGTTCACTTTTTGTGCTCAAGCTTTGTACAAAATGTCTTATTTAAAGCTGAAGTCCTTTTTACATTTTTCAATTAAAAAGGGACAAATTACTTATTTTTCCATGCCTATGAATAGGACTCTTGCTAGTTTTATTTGTCATGTGAGTTTCTCAAGCAGGACTCCTGGATGCTCACTAAATCCTATCTAGTCCTGGCAGGGAGGTGACCACATAATTTTTAAGTCTGTGGATGGACAACTAGCTGTTTTTTGCAGCAAGGAGATGCTGGATGTGAACAGCCTGAACAGGAGTGAATCCTTAGAGAGGGATGAGTGCTGGGGTCAGTCTGCCCTTCACCCCCTGCCCTGAGCTGCCTGAGCTCCTTGTCTCTGCTGGACTGGCTCAGCAGCAGGGACTGCCTGTGCTGCTGAAGGCACTGGCTCCCTTTCACATTCTGTAGTAGCACTGATGTTATTGCTTATGCCAGTTTGCAATAGCTGCAGCCAAAGGAATGCCAGGCTCACTTGGAGTGGCCAAAATACTTTTGTGTGAGAAAAATGGCTGCATTTATCTTGCAGAGTAAGATTTAATTTTCAGGTGGCTTTAAATTTAGTCGTTAATGACACTGACATGAGCATCTCCTGCCTGCTCACTGCTGCTTCCGGGCTTGTGCTGAATGTACCTTTCTCCTGCTTTCCTGCACTTGTGCCTGCTCCTCCACACAGCAACTCCCAGCTTCCAAATCCCAACACAAGGAGAGAGCCCAGCCCAGCACAGTGAACTTAGGGTTGGAAAGTAGGAGGGTGTAAATATTCCATCAGCTGTATTTAATAATTTCTGGAATTATAACTATTTCAACTTTATCTTGGTCTATTCCAATTCCAAAAAAAAAAATCCCTCATCTCAAAAAAAGGTCAAACCTTTTAACAAACATTTCCTTTTAATTTTTAAATTTTTTTTTTGAGTGCCTAAAACTCGCCTAAGCATCTTTGTGCTTGGAAATTCCGTATGTTAACAAGAGATGCTCAAGCAGCCTCTATTTCAAGTGGCAGTGGCTGCAAAGGCCAGGTCTGGAGCTGTCAGGTTGCAAATCACCTCATCCTGCTTCCAGCTCCCCATGGAAAGCAATGCTGTGTGAAGTCCACACAGCCATGAGCTTTCCTTAAAACATCCCTTGTCCCTCCCACAGCCACACAAAAACTTTGTTCTTATTTTTTTGCCTGTGAGGGGAGGGTGGGGGTGGCCAGGGAGGGAGGAGAAAGTGGAGATTGTCCAAGAAGCATGAATCACTGATTCCTCCTTTCCATGGACTAAGTACAGCACTTTCCCGGAAAGGAGGCAGTGACTGCAGTTCAGGAGTTGGCACCGCACAGTTCCAGAAATCCACACAATTCCTGGGGTAGCTGTTAACTGCTGAGCAGCTGCTGCAGGCTCTACACTGCCCTGGCTGGCTGGTTTATGGCCTGGGATGTTCCAGGGGAGATGTCCCAGCTGGTACCTTGGTCTCCAGCAAGGAGTGACATCCACAGGCCAGTCCTGCCCAGCTCCTGTGGAGCACTGCTCCATTTGTCCCAGCACTGCCTCAGCACCTGCCTGGCTCCACCTTCCCACAGCAAGAAGGGTTAATGGAAAAGGTTTGGTGCTTTAAGACACTTTGAATGGCTTTTATTTTTAGACATTGTAGAAGATACAGAGTGAAAGCCTATTGTTCTTATGGTAAGAGATCTTTACAAAGACATCAATATTTAAAGTAATTAAAAATATCTTAACAAAAGGCTTTGCTTAAAAACTTGGCAGTTTAACAAGCACTCCTCCCTTCATCATCTTTTATTCCCATCAGACCAAGGCCAGATTGTGATCCATGCGTGCTGCAACACAAACAAGAGGTGTGTTAGTTCTGCTCAGTTCAGCCTTCACACACAACTCTCCTGGGCTGGCAGTGAGAGGCCTGCAACCCTCTGGGCCAGCACATTGAAAAATTAATTCTTTTTCCACCCCACAATTATTTGGCATCATTTTTAATCAAGAAGCCTCCTCTGAACTCTTGGTCCTCAGGGAAACTAAGACAGGAACCTCACACTTGGCAAGAAATCTCTTCCCAGCCTGAGATGGAGCTCCCATCCAACCCACTCAGCAACCTGAGAGCGTGAGCCAAGCTCTGTGGGCTTCCACAGGCTCCCTGTGGATGCAGATTCCTGAATCCACCTGTTCCGCTGGTGGGATTCCTGCCCCTTGGTGATGGAAGATTGTGCTAAGCGAAAACAGTTGGAAATGGCCCTTGAAAAGTAAATTGGGACGTGCTGAGCCCAGTGACTGCTGCAAAGGACACACGGTGTGGACTGCAGCTCAGCCATCCTTGCCTCAAACCTTCCTGTGGGGTGACAGGTGAGTGTGCATGGTACCTGAGGTGATACAGGGTGCAGAGAGGCAAATGATTGCTCAGAAATGTAAAAACGTGCGGCTTTAGCCCACGGAAGGCAGCAGCTGATCCAAGGCCCACATGCACTGAAGTGCCCACAGCCAGGTCAGACTGGGGCACTGTTTGAATCCGAGCTGCACTCAGGGTGACCTGCAGGGACTACTCTGCTGATAAGGCAGAAACTGCTGCTGGCTCTGTTTGTAAACTACAGTTTGGGGTGGGGGAAAGAAACAACAACTTATGCTCTATTGAAGATGACAAATTATGAATTATTTTATTTTTTCCTCAAGTCATTAGTAACTGAATAATTAGAGCAAATCATGCTAAGAGCAGCCCTTGGCTGAAATGGTTTGTCACTGCCACTAAGCCTGAACATCTCTTGGTTTTGGATGAATCCTCTAGGGACACAGTTTGGAGAAGAGGCTTACACAGCATCATGGCTCTTCTCAGAAAGCCTTGCAAGTAGGGGAGGGGAACCTGGTGTGGCTGCCCAGCCAGGCAGAAGAGATGCTGCTGAACAGCTCTGGTGTCTCCACAAGGAACAATGCCCCTGCTGCTGAGGGGCACTGAAGAACAACAAAGATAGATGTGACCTTTATTAGGTTGACCAGTGACAGTGAGAGCACAGAAGGCTGTTGAAGTGAGTATATCCTCAGTAACCAGGGCTTTGCTTAGGAAAGATTGAACCTTTCTGCTTAATAATTAAACAGTGAGACTGGCAGCTCAGGCCCAGGAACTGAAATGCAGGAAGCCCACTGGAAGTCTCCCTGACAGCAGTGCTGCAGCCCAACTCAAATGCACGACTTGCTCCTTCCTACAAAAGCTGAAGGACTCAGTGAACAAATCTGGGTTTTCTCATTTTTGTCCATCACATGAGAATAAGGGCATGAACCACCTCCTTGCTCAGCTGTGGCTGAAGCACGCTGTGGGGTACCACAACACAACTGGTAGGTGAGGCCTTGGCTGCAGTAATTAGGTGTTTTTAGAAACCAAACCCCCCTCAAAAATCCTGCCTGCTGTGGAAACTCTGATTCTCTTATGGCCACATAACACCTCATTGTCAATGGGCATGAAACATCCTCTGGGGGAGGTGGGTGAACTGACAAGATCTGTACTATTAATCAACACTGGACCCTCAGATACATGAACTGTGATTCAGGCCTGCTTTGTAGGCAGAACTTAGGGCTGAGGTTTTATTGGCCCAACATGAAAGTCAGGCTGAAGAAGCTTTTGTACTTAAGCTTTCTCTTGGGTTTTCTCTTCCTTGTGCAGGGCCTTAATTTTTAATAGATCAAGATAAAAATATTCAGCTCTGTATTTTCCTTGGATCTTTGCAAAATAAGTAGCAAGTTACCTGTTCACTCCAGGAAAGAGAACAACACACAGGGTGTTACTCTGCAGGCTTCTATAAAGCTTTTTGATATGGTGGTCTAACTTCTTCACCTTTTTCCTTAGATCCTGCTCCTGCGTAAGAGAATAGAAGCATTAAAGTCCCCCATTCATCAGCAATTATACTTCTAAGTGTGTGGGGAGGCTGACCTGTGGGATGGCACTGGGGAGGGCAGCAGTGATGCTGCTCCTGCCTGGCACTTGGCAGTGCAGTGGCCCAGCCGCAGGGAGAACCACAGGCCCTGCTCAAATGGCACCACGGTGTAAATGAGAGCTGCACCTCCAGAGCTGTCAACTAGAGCTCTTTCCTGTGCAGCACACAGCCACTCACCTGTCCCTGTGACTCCTGTGCTGCCTGTGCCCTGTCAGCTCTCCAGTGCCAGCACCACGCACTGCCCTGTGCAGCGATATGGTTTTAACGTCATGCAGTGCCCTGCAAACATCACATGATCTCGTGTGCTAATATCTCTCAAAGTGCTCTATGGGAACTGGTCCTTGGCAGCTCCTTTGCTCCAGAACAAGGAGACCCTTCTGTCACAAGCAGCTCTGCATCTCAGTCAGCTCAAAGATACCACTCCAGGTTCCCAGGGCAATCCCTCCTCACTAATTGCAACAAACATCAGCAGAGCCTCACACTCACAGAGTCAGACAGCTGCTCCATTTTCTCATAGAAGATGTGTTTTCCTTGCTTCCCATTGCTGTGATTCATTTGCCAAATCCATCTCCAGAGGTGACCTGGAGCAAGGGCATTCCTACTTCTTAGCTCGCTACCCTTCATGGTCCATCCATTTAGAGCTTCAAGGGCATCCACAGCACTCTGGGTTTTCTGGAATTCTGAATTGCAGAGAGAAGGGAATTTGCTTTGGCAATGCTGTTGCTGCCCTCCTTGGCACCTGCAAGGCAGGGCTAAAGGTGTGGAGCAGGAGGGAGATGAGAAACAAATCACTGCAGCAAGCAAGATCCTCATCTTGCTACAGATAAACATCAGACTAGAAATGCCAGTTGGCTGCAGCAGCTCTCACAGAGCTGTCCTCACCTTTCAGAGGTGATCACTGGTCTGTGTGAAGCTGCACAGTAGCCACCCCTCACATGGAAGTACTGGAGCCCATTAGCTACCCTGGAATTTTTCTAAGTAAATGTTCAGGGTTCTTTTAAGCAGATGTTTTTTCCTCTTAAATATTGAGCTGTAAAGTGCTCCTCCAAACAATATGTGCTTTCACTGGAGCATTTTAAATACCAGATCTGGGTTTCAGGAGCTCTTGCTGTGTCTGTGCAAAGTCCCAAGGGCTGCTGAAGGAGCTTATTTGAAGGAAATATGCAGGCTGTGTGTGAAGATACTTACTGAGGAAACAGCAGTTCCTGTGCTTTCCACTCTGAAGATCCTTTGGCAGAAACAGTGTTTCCAGGTCTTTCAATTGGCTGAATTCTTCTTGCAAGTCTGTCTCTGTTAATGACTTCTTTAGACCGGCCACATAAATCACACCTTCATTTTCTACATCCAGTTCTAATTCCTCAATCAGAACATTGCAGTCCAGCATTGCTGCAGTGACTGGTCTCTGGACCTGGGGTGAATGCAGCAGGAATAAAAAGCATGTCAGCCCACACTGCTCTGTGTTCTGAGCTTCTATTTTAAAGTATTTTTCTCCCATTACCAAAGGTAGACAGGCTATTTTCCATCACTTGAAATAAATATGACTAATAAAGGCCAACTTAATTAGTCATGATAAAGGGAGATCATATTTGTAATGCAGAAACACTATAAAACTAAAATGCCATACTCTGTATAGCCCTGCTACTTGGATCTGCCTTTTCAAGCTGCAGCTGGAGGTCAGAATGTTTTCTAGCTCCCTCCTGCTGACAGGCAGAAAGGAAAAAAAAAGAGAGATCTAACCACTTCCTTTCTGCCAGTGGCCCTAAATTGTGCAGGGGCAGGGACAATGTAACAGCACAAGCAGCCAGCCCACACACTGCTGTGATGTTACAGACATCCTGGAGGCTGTCCCTGGGCTGAACATAACTTTTGCTGTTTGCCTTTACCTTAATGCAGGATCCTGCTACCTCAGCTCCATTCAGGCTTTCCACAGCAAGCTGGGCAGCTTCTAGCACTTCGTATTGGATACAGACATATGGCTTGAAATAGAAGATTAAGATACTTCAGGTTTATCAATGAGACACATTATCCCTCCCTTTTAAAAAGTCAGGTCTCAATAAAGCTGTGCTTTCTTTTAAAACTAGAATAACATGAAAAAGTTTGGGGGTAAAATATGTAACACTCCACATACTCTAGCTGTTTAAAACCCCCTTCAATTAACTCTTCAATTAGTACTACCTTTTTTTTTCTCCTTTGGCTAGTAAAGGCCTTAACATATCAGTTCTCTTTAGAAGGACAAAAATCACCTCAGCTTCCCCAGCGCTCCAAGTCCTCTGAGCAGCACATGAGCTGCACTTGTTGTTGTCATTGTGTGGAGCAGCTTTTTAAGTACCCTGAATGATTGTGGTTGATGATGAAACTACCACCAAAAAACCTCCAAACAGAATAACTGGTATTTCTTTGATTCTAATCCATATCTTTCCAAGACTTTACTCAGACCTTCCAGGCCTGTCAGCAACCTTTGAGTGCTCCTCACCTGGAATGTTTCAGTTACCACTGTAAGGGACTGGATTGGTCCACACCTCCCAAATTCTTTCTTCACAGACTTCATGCAAAAGTTTTCTTCAAAAGGACCTGCGTAAATTGTCAGCATGTCAGTCAGCTTGCTTCTCACCTGTTGGAACACAGATTAGAGAAGGCACTTCACAAAGCAAAGGAACTAACTACTCAGTGCCTCCTGCTAAATCACATCTCTCTAAAAGCTCAGCATGAAGACTATTCTCAAACAAAAAATAATACCTTTTCATAAAGTCCAGCATGAAAGTGAGATGCAAGGTACTCTGGACCCAAACTGAACTGAATGATACTGAATTTGGACAGGGGAACATCTTCCAAGGCTCTCTGAAGAATCTGGAGGGAGAAGAGCACGCAAGGCTCAAAGAGGTACAAGACAATTGTACTGCAGAGGATGAGGATCAGAAACAAGGCTATTGAATTTAACTCCCAACTTTAATTTTCATTATTGTTCAAGAAAGCCCTCAGGCAAAAATTCTTCTTTGGTGAGTCACGAGAGGATGCAGAAGATCAAAGCTCATTTCCAAAATGCTCAAATGGATTTAGCTAACCTGGTATTAACACTATTGCTAACAGTACTGTCAGTCAGCTGTTAAAATAGGACTCATCCACCCACTCCCAGATCAAGAACAACTTTGAACTATTTTGATGCTTAGACCAACCCACTCTAAGTCCATTCACCTGTTTGTTTGAAGTGCTCAGGTTACTCTGACACAGGCCAGAAGAGTCTAATTCCTGTCTGCCCAAAAGGAGGGGTTTTTGGCCAGTCACCTGCAGACAATCTAAAAAACTAGCAGAGAGAAGTACACTGTGAATCAATACTTTTCAATACAATACTTTTCAATATGGGGAATAAAAACTTTCAAGAAATTCTTGTCAGAGAATTACAATTAATTTAAGAAATCTGAAAGAATATTCTTGTCCACAACATCAAAAGAAGCCTAGGAAATACTCTCTGAAATTTAAGATGAAACGGATTAAAGTTTTTCAGCACTATGCTGCAATTATTTGTGTCTGTCTGAAGATCCTGATGGCTTCTGAAAAACATAAGGCCCTTGTTTGATTTTACTGAGGATTCAACTGAAGGAAAAAGATACATATTTGAGCATCTTATTACCATGGTTTGGATAATGGTGGAGGCTCATTCAGCTGTTCCTGGAACCCACATCCTTGTGGCTGCAGTGCAGCTTTGTTCTGTGAGATCTCAGACAGTTTTTCAGCTGTCAGAAGCATCTCCAAGTTTAGTTCTGCTACCTTGGGGAAGGAAGAAGATTATTAGCTAGCTTTCATCTCATCAGCTAATTGCAGCTGACCAAAAAGCCTGTCCTTTCCCTGTGAGTCACACAGGCACATTCCAGCAGTGAAGAAACATGGGCATTAATTTCTTGCCTTATTATTTTCTGTTGTCATTTTGAGCACGCAGCACTCACAGCATCAACAGGCAATCATCTCCGAAAAAGTTTTCTCAGAAATCAACAACACAAGGGACTCATAAAACCAGCTGAATCACTACCACAAGACACAAGGTCTCTCCTTTCATCTAGAAAAATTACAGGCATTCCTGCAGGCTGGAAGTGTCTCAGTCCTTTACCCAGTGCCCCTCTTCAGGATCAGCAGCAGTGCTGGCTGATGTTAGTGAGTATTGAGCACTGGTAGTGCCCAGGTTATTCAGGTACCTGGATTTAGGAAGTAACAAGCTGTCAAAACTGGGGCCTCTATCACAGCTCCATTTTTTCTTTTAAATCAACAGGAGGATGGGCAGGAGTGGAGTTTTTTTCTTTGAAAGCAGAACAACATTATGTTCTGTATTTTAGGACAGAAATCTTAATTAGATATAAATACCTTTGTTGGTCCTTGCTCAATGAAGAATTGAGCTAATTCCAATGCAGCTCTAGCATCTTCTGTAGGATCATGCCCAAGCTTCTGTTCACACTGAATCTCCTTCCTAGGGCATCAAAATTAGGTGTACAGGCAGGTTATCTGTTTTTCCACACTGACCAACATCCTGTCTTTTCTAAACTGGGTCCTTTTCGGGCAAAAGAGCTTTCCCCTCTCCAAAAAGGATTTCAGCTCTGTGCAGCAGCATTCTTGTGAAATATTCCCAAAAGTTACTGCAAGAAATGTTTTTGCAATGTTGAGCAAAATGGTTTATGGAATTTACAGAATCACAGAATCATTAGGTTGGAAGAGACCCTCAAGATCATCGAGTCCAACCCATGCCCTAACACCTCAACTAAACCATGGCACTGAGTGCCACATCCAATCTTTTTTTTAAACACATCCAGGGATGGTGACTCCACCACCTCCCTGGGCAGACCATTCCAATACTTTATCACTCTTCCTGTAAAAATTTTTTTCCTAATATCCAATCTATATTTCCCTTGGCACAGCTGAAGGCTGTGTCCTCTCGTTGTGTCAGTTGCTGCCAGGAGAAAGAGACCAACCCCACCTGACTGCAGCACCTTTCAGGAGGTTGAGGAGAGTGCTAAGGTCACCTCTGAGTCTCCTTTTCTCCAGGCTAAACAACCCCAGCTCCCTCAGTCGTTCCTCACAGGGTTTGTGTTCCAAGCCCCTCCCCAGCCTCACTGCCTCCTCTGGATGTGCTCAAGTGTCTCAATGTCCTTCCCAAACTGAGGGGCCAGAACTGGACACAGCACTCGAGGTGTGGCCTCACCAAGTACAGGGGAAATTTGACAGAAGCAGTGCTAATACTTGCTACTCTGATGCATGACTATTTTTACATTTTGCTTCTTTCTTGACCAATGGCCCAACTCACAATTTGCACACAGAGAGGAAGGCAACCTCCAGTTCAATGAAGTTAGGCCCTGCAGGGTATTACCATTCACTGTGAGAATGGGGAGAACAATCTCACCAAGATACTTTCCACTGCTAGCTGATACACTGAGAAATATGATTTAAGTCAGTAAATCAGACTTTAGTGCATTAACCTGTCTTTCTTGCCAACTGAAACAGCTCTCATCTGTGTGAGCCAGAGTGCCTCTGTTGTTCTACACTTCAAGACACCTCTACAGCCCTGCAGGAAGGCGAGTTTTGCTGGGACTCAAATCTGGTTAGGTCACAGCATTCCTGCTTGTTCAAAGACAAGCCCATTTATTATGCTGCCTGATGTTTCAAGCAGCCAGTAAACTCCTTTTTACCATGTCTTACTTGCACAACCTGCTCCGTTCTTTTGAATCTTAGTTACAAAATAATAATTCTGATACTACTAGTGGAAGAGCAAGACCCTATGACCCCCCATGACAGTTTCTAATCTTTCCCATGACAGTACAGTAATAATCTTACCCTAAAACAGCTTTGGCTAGAAATTTTAGCTTAAATCTTCGACCTTCACTTCTGGCGAAAAGCAGCGAAGTATCAATAACACTGGGGTGGATCATCTGGAGGAGGAAAATCATCCCCAGTTTAGTTTAAGAACAGCAGCCATACAGAACTGGACAGTAACTCCACAATTTTCTGTGCCTCTGCCCTGACAGACACCTCATCCACAAGAAAGCAAAAGGAATAATGAAACTCTCCTTTCTACTTTCAAATCCAACTCCCCTTTCTACTTCCCAGTCCAGTGGGAAGATCTAGATTGGGTTAGAAAGATTAATTATGATTGAAGCATTTTAAATTAGTTAAATTACCCACAGAAAGGACTTCAGTTCTCCCCATGACAGAGCTATCAGAAGCATCTGGCTGAAGCAGAGGGGTAAAACTGCAGTTGCAACAATATCTGTGTCTGGACAGACTTCTCTCTCTTGGGTTCAGGAAAGCCCCTTGCAAATTTTGTAGCTGTAAGGAGAGTTCTTGACTTTTAAAGCCTTACAGACATAGGGCTATTCATAATAAAAAGCAATTAACGAGTGTTCACTAATAAAAAGAGCAATTGTTAAAGAGCGTTCAACTGTGAAATGAGTAACACAGGGTCAGGAAAAACTCTTAAAAACATACTCACTTCCAAAGCCTGAAGATCAGAATTTAAAGAATGACCAACCAATACTGCATCATGGGGAAGCATTTTTTTTAGCCTGGTTTGGATGTCTGACAGTCTTGTCTTCACTGGAAGAAGCATTTTCTTTGTGATTCCTGAGAATCTTCAAAACAAAAGTTAGGTGAGTTAAAAGCAACACATTAGCAACAGTGTGTGCTGGAAAATATTACAAGCAGGTCCTGTAAAATATGAACTTGGTGTAGCTAATCACAGAATGCTATTTACTGTTTTCTGTTCCAACATCAGAGGATATACTGCAGCTAATCTGCTAAGAGTGCTACCACATCTGTTTCAAAATTTATTTCTGCCAGGTATTCTTAAGTGATGCAGCTGGCATCAGCTAGCACAGGTGAGGAAATATTGCAAGTCTGATGGTGGAGGGAGATGCTTCCAAGTAACCTCAGGGGACTGGGACATCACCTCCTGGATAAAGCCAGGTAAGGTTTTGAAGAAGACAAGCCTTGAGTTTTGCCTGCTTTTGTTACAATCCTGAGCCCCACCCTAAAGGTGTGTACAAGCTCTATGCATTTTTCACATATGAGCAAATTTAGCTATGGACTCCATCTTATTTTATAACCAGCACCGAAGAGTATCTTGTATTGTGTCTCATTAATTTGTAACAGAACAGGACACTGCAGAATAGCAGTGGTTCTGCCTGGTAGCCCCACAGGCACTGTGCAGCAGATTGTATACATAATGTTGGTCACTTCAGTCACACAGCAAGAACTCTTTCTTAACACTGAGGGAAATGCAGCAGTCATCTGTGCAAACCAAGGGGTTTCTGAAAGGTCCTGTGTAACAGGCTGAATTTGAAAGGGCTGCAGCTCTGAGAGACAAAGGGAGAAGAAAGGTTTGTGCAAGTGACCTGGTGCGGTAGCTCAACACTGGGCTCTGAGGTTTGACCAGTTCATTCAGCAGGCACTGACCCCGTGCATCCACCAAAGACACACGGGTGACTTCGTTCCCTTTTGCAGTCAGGCACTGTCAGGAAGAAGCAGAGGGAGTTGTTCAATCAGCACGATGCTGCTGCTCAAAAACCTTAGCTAACATCTGCTTTGGCTGCAGCAGCATCTCTGCAAAGGAGTTCCTTGACTTAGAGACCTACCACTCACAGCTGGTGGGTTTATATTCTACTGTGCTTCCTTTTAATTGTTGAATGTGCACTGTAAGCACAGCAAACACACTGGCAAGCACAGCACAGAAAAACATTGTAAAGAAGTGCTGATTTTACAGAATCGGTCTGTGCTCTGCACTGCACAAGAGCCACTGACAGCACCAGCCCCAGAGACGTTGTACAATTTAAAGGCAGAGCCCAAGTTGTATCAATAGTTACTCAATGCTGATGCCAAACAGCCATCTCTGCAAGGCTAAGACTGCACTAAGGGAGGACTCTTCACCACAGCAGCTGCCAGAGGAACTGCGATGACTGAAGGAAAGATGTGTGACAGCCAAGTATCTTTCCCAAACCTTGGAGAGAGCTGAGGAGGAATTCCACAGCAGTCTCATGGGTTTTTGCAGTATTGCTGACAGGCCTGGCAGATCCAGCTGCTGCTCTGGGAGCCAACAGAATTGAGCTCTCTGCTCAGGATATTACTTTTGTCTCATTGCCAGAACCACTGCTGGAGCCTCTCCCATGGCTGCATTAGCACTGGTACTATCAAGGAAGGGACTGGCAGCAGATACTAAGATATCGGAAGTGGTTTCACAAATACACAGAGTGCTTGGCTCACTTGGGAACAGCTGGTAAGAGCTGGGTGCCTGAGCCTATTTTGTAAGGCCACACGCACTGATTTTTACCATTTCACAATCCAGACCAAAGAGGGGGCTGCTGTCTGTCCTCTGCTGATCACACTCAGTGGAGATGTAGCCCCTGCATCCAGGGGAACCTGGAGGGAAAACATGCCCAGGAATAAGAAAAAGACCTTTCTCCTACAACTCATCTTCTGTGACAAAACATATCACTAAACTGTCAAAATTAAAAACAACCCCCAACACAACAAAACAACTAAACAGCTCTCACTCAAAAACTGACCTTCTATGGGATAGTTATTTTTTTTCTGCTCTTCTAAAGTTAGAGTATAGCTTGTAAGGCCTTGTTTCTTTTCTCCATATCTCCGAATGATGGGATCACACTGCAAGTCTGAGCTTTTACTAATGCATTCACTGCTGGTGGAAGTCACACCTGGAAAATAAAGAAGCTCAGTTTCTGCATCAGATCAACACTTAGAGGCTGCACCATTCCAAATTACCACCTGGAAAAACACACTGGAGAGAGAGGTTCAGAGAAAAAGACACACAGTCCTCTTAGCTCAAACCTAATTTATATCTCTGTCTCTTTGATTAGATATATTTTAGAATAAAATAATCACAAAATAGGTAGTGAAGCAGCACGGATTGGGATTAAATATGTTAAAAACTTTCTCTCGTTTTGCATTCATTTTGACAATCAGTCCAACAGGAGTTATTGAAGTAGTCAGGGTAAGAAGTCTTGTGTGCCATTGTATGTGTTCCTTTCTAAACAAGTTTACCATGGCAGCACACTGGGATTGCAGAGGATGCAAAGTCATAAATTTCTGTTCAAAGTGAATCACTGTCTTGAAAGAGACAATGCAAACCCAAACAAAATACCTTGTGGAGTATTGTGAGGTTTCAGGTTTGCTCCTTCTCCATACAAGCTGACTGGGAAGTTAGTGGAAGGTGCTAATGTGAATCTCTGAAAAAAGAAAATGTGAAAACATGTTAGTGACTTCGAAAGGCAGGCAGAAATAACAAGCAAATGAGGGGTTTATTGATCCCCAAACCAGCCAATTCAGTGGAGGATGGATAAAAAAATGGTGGAAATACATTTGGTGTTTTATCAAGTAGACAAACCCAACACAAACCAAACCTGTTCCAGTGAGGGATGATA
The DNA here is from genome assembly GCA_013400495.1 of Nicator chloris. Classification (NCBI taxonomy): domain Eukaryota; kingdom Metazoa; phylum Chordata; class Aves; order Passeriformes; family Pycnonotidae; genus Nicator; species Nicator chloris. Next base: position 29,118 of record WAAE01004118.1, on the reverse strand, counting down.
CAGGATTCTTTCTACTACAGGACAGATTTGCCTTGCCTGATACGATCAAGAAGGCAAATCTCAAGACCTTCTTTGATAGAAACTAAAGCCAGTTTCAGTCTTTCCAGTTAAGTTGTGATTTACATTTGCTGCAGTTCAGGAAGAACTCTCTAGAAGCTTGAATTCAAGTCCTGCTTTCTTTCTATCTTCCTTCAAAAATGTTGCTTGAAAGTCAGAAAACTAAAATAACTATTTTAATAATCTTTTTGGGAAATAGGAGAAACTTGACATAAAGTGAAAGTAATAAAAGTGATATTTTTCAACTAGTGGGACTAGCATAACTCTATTGAGAGTCTCCTCACTCAGAGTAAATTTCAAATTATTGAAATTATTCCAAGATATTTATAATCTAATTGGCATACTGTAGGTGCAGGATACATAACAGGACTGAAACATCAATACAAATTTCACCTAGTAAGGCTTCAAAGACATATATCTTGAAATCCTCTTCCTAATATCAAAGCCCTGTCCTTTGTTCTGAGCTGACAACTGCTGCAAACAGATCCTCTCACTTGCTATCAAGGATGGCCACATCCTTGGAAAAGGCAGTAATTCCACTGCAGCCATCATCCCTGGGATGTGGTTTCAGGGCTGGAAGAAGTTTAGAAGACACTGATGCAGTCAGGGGACTTACATGCTGGAACACTTTCCTGAGGTGTTTGAACTGTAAATAGAATCTGTAGAAATGGAGTTGGCTCATTTCGTGTAGAACAACAACCACAACCCCAGCCAGGTGGCTTTGGTGATAAATATGGCACCAGCTGCAGTTAAAAAAGAGCAATAATTAAAAAACCCCAAAAAACATAAAAATCAAAGCAAAACAATTATCAAGCACTCTCAAAAAAAAAGTTGGAACCAGCCCAGCTTTAAGTTAGTAAACGGCAAAGTGCCAAATGACTTCAATAAGAAGAGGCTTTATAGCTTATCTCAAACAGCCACATATTCCTGGAAGCAGTAGAATACAGGAGACAGAGAAAGAAGAGTTATTGCAAATTTCTGCTGCATACCATTCCAAGACACGTATACCTCATTCATATGCATCAGAATGTGAATATACCAACAACTTCAACTTAGTGATGCAGTCTGGTGAATTAATGCATCAAAATAAGTTTCACAAAATAATTTTCTATTCATTATTAAAATCTAAAGTGGGGTATTTTCTGCTTTGAGTTTCATTTGAAGATTAATTTCATTTCATTTTTGTCATTCAAGGTTATAAACCCTCCTCAGCCTTTCCCTTCCAGTACTGAGAAGGGGCCCAGAGAAAGGGAGAAGTGACTAATTTTTTTTTTTTTTCTAAAATGCTCTAGAACACTCTGTTTCGATTATATCTAACATGAAATGCATCAATAATTTAACAGGGTATTTTGTTTCTCAGTGTTAGGAGCTTCAGTTCCACAGCAGTCATTTAGTTTTTCAAAACTGCATGAAACAAAACTATGGAATGGTAGAACTTCTGACAGAAGAGGAATTCTGCTTCCTGGCCAAGTCTAACAACTGTGTCTGCATAATCCAGGCTGCCATTGTGGCAACCCCACGGCAAGTGTTCCAAACCCAGCATGGCCACTGTTCCTTCAGGAATGTTTTCACACCACGGGAGAACACGAGACCAGGCTGACTGCAGCTGTGGATGTACCTGGGCTGGGCTGTGTTGTGACATTTCCCCAGAGCTGCATATTTCAGCAGCTCATACAGCTGGTCCGCGCTGATTTCGGAGTCCTCGCCAAGCAGAGCTGCTGACAAATGACACGACTTTTCCTGTGGAAAGGGAAATGCTGGTAAAGAGCAGTTTCATGTAATCACACCAGTCCATGAAAAAAGAAGGAAAAATAAACTATTTGGATACAACCAGCTACATTTAAAGTAACTCTTTCGCTCATTAAGGGCAAAAGTTTCCTTTCAGATCCCACTTTAATATTACATTTACTCAACATTTCAGTAAACCAGGTACTCTAACTTCGAAGATTTATTTAATAAGGATTAACATAAGAAGATGTATGCAGTAAGGAGACAATTGATATGCAAATGCAATATCCTGGCCCCTCAACCCTTTTCCCCACTTGCTGCTGTAGAGCTTTAAATATTTGTACAAGTGTTACATGTAGCCACTCACTCTATGTGAGGTCTTTCCTCTCTCTACAATGTGGGATCTGCTCTGCCAGAAGGGTTTGCTGACCCCTGCAGGGAAAATTGCTTCAGTAAAATCCAAGGAAGCTGCAGAAAGAAAGCACTGAGGAGATGAGGTGGGGACTGTGCCACACGGATCTACACAGCAGTTCTTTGAGCCTAGATACACAAATTCTTCTAAAGGCTAATTAGCAAGTAAATGCAGCATTTTGGTGACCTCCAACCGACCAGATGGCTGGTTCTAAAGAACTCCTGTAAAAACTTTAAAGATATTCTTTTTATAGGTGATGAAAAGACATCAAGGCATTCAGAGGGAAAAACACCACACAACACTAGAGAATGTAGAACCTCACAGCATGAACCACTGGAAGTTCTTTTCCCCTGCACAGTAACAAACTGTGTGCTCAGTAATTTGGACAGGGCCTGCCCACATGGGACTGAGCTGATGTGCTCTTCAAGACATTTGTCATTGGGTAAGGAAGTTAAAGAGAGGTGATAATCTTCGTGGTTCCAGTGGTTAAGAATCATCTGGCAATAACAGCACAGGCTAGTGCCTCATCTCTCATGCTAAGTGAGACAAACAATGACACCGTTGTTTTCAATACAGCCTAATTAAAGCTTTGCAAAAAAACCCATACAAAGAGCAGAGGTTTTGATTCACCAAGAGAAGGTACTGCCGACCACAGGAATTTGTCTCTAACCAGGTACAAACAGGACTGCTTTCACAGGCTGGACATGTCAACTCCTGTTCCACGGGCACTGACTCAGTGTGCCCTGGGTGAGGTGGGGCTGCTATGCATCCTTCAGAGGTGCTTGTGCTGAGCACACACAACACTCCTTTCAAGATCTGCTCTCTTTACGAGAAGCTTATAGTGGAGAATGTATCTATTTTTTAAACAAAATTCCTTAAACGAAATGCTGAGCACTACAAATGAGTTTTCCACATCTCTTGGAGCAGAATCCAAGCCATTAACAGGCTCCTCAGAGCAGTGGTCACAGCCCGAAACCTGTCAAGGTTCGAGAAGCGTTTGGACAATGCTCTCAGGCACATGGTGGAACTGCTGGGGTGTCCTGTGCAGGGCCGGGAGTTGGACTGGATGCGCCCTGTGGATCAACTCAGGTCATTCTATGATGTTATCTGCAGGCACTGGATGTACCCGACCCTTCCCGCACACTGCGGGTGTACATGGCTGTGCTGAGCTCCCAGCACCCCAACCCGGGACACAGCAACACCCCCGAGAAGAGGCCGTAAGGGACACACGGCTCGCACCGCGCTCCTCACAGCGCCGGGCGCTCGGCTCTCACCTCGGGGCCCAGGCCCGGGCCGCCGCCATCTGCCTTCCGCCTCTTCCGCGCCGCCCGCGGCCCCTCCGCGGCTTTTCCGGGCCGCTTGCGCCCGTTGAGGCACAGCCCCTTCGCCATGGTCCGCATGGGAGCGGCGGGGTCAGGCAGCCCCTCACGGCCCGGCATAGCCCGAGCTCCCGGGGGCTCTCGGACCGCGCCGGGGCCGCGCCGCGCTGGGCGGTGCCGCGGCCGGAGCAGCCGAGCGCCGAGAGCGCGATGGGGGCGGGCCCGCGGGAGCTTTGAAATGGCGGCCGCTCGCTGAGGCGGCGGAGCGCGGCCATGGCCACCAAGCGCCTGGCCAGGTGCGGGGCCGGGGCGCGGAGGCGGTGTCCGGGCGCGGAGGGACCGCAGCGGTAGCGGGCGGCCCCTGAGCGCGGTCGGTGTCCGCAGGCGGCTGGGGCTGGCGCGGAGCAGCGCGCGGGCGCGGAGCGGGGCGCGGGCGGCCGCGGGGCAGCGCTTCGCCTTCCTGATCGTCCTGGACTTCGAGGCCACGTGCTGGGCGGACCGCGGGCGGCGCGGGCCCGAGATCAGTGAGTGCACAGAGCCGGCTGTGACCGTGTGTCGTCACTATGTGTCTTCCCTGTCTTGGGTTCCTTTTAACCCCTGGCGTTTCTGCCCCAGTGTAACGGAATAATGGATATATAAATAGTGTGTGTATATATATATCACAGAATATTCTGAACTGGAAGAGACTGACAAGGATCATCGACTCCAGCTCTTAAGCAAATTACAGGGATCAAACCCACAACCTTGGCCTTATCAGCATCATTCGAATCATGGAATATGCTGAGTTGGCAGGGACTCATATAAAAATGGTCTGTGAACAGTTTTAACCTTTCTGGCTTTGCGTTTTGCTTCTGTTTGTTTTGTTTCTCCTTCTCCTTCTGTGTTTGTTGCAGTTGAATTTCCAGCAGTCCTGTTAAACACCTCAACAGGAGCGATTGAATCTGAATTCCACATGTATGTCCAGCCCCAGGAGCATCCTATCCTCTCGGAATTCTGTACAGAACTAACTGACATAACACAGGTATAATTGTGACTTAACACTGTTTTACAATTGTATAATTGCTGTTTACTGTTTTATTTAAACAGGCCTTTAAAGGGCTAAAAATAAATAAACCTCAAATGAATTTCAGTGCATTCTAACACATACATGCTTCTTGTTCTCTTCCTTGAAGAATCAAGTTGACGAAGGGGTGCCTCTCAACATTTGCTTATCACAGTTTTTGAAATGGATTCAAAAGATACAAAAGGAGAAGAAAATTATATTCAGTACAGATAGTCAGAATAATTCTACTTCACAAGCAAAAGCGTGTGCTTTTGTAACTTGGACAGGTAAATAACATTTTCATTTGCTTTTTCTCACAGGAATAACATTAGGTGGCACTAGTGAGATTGTGTTCACTTCTAGGCAGCCAAATCCTGTTATTAGGTGTTAAAAATGTGGAATATTTGGATAAGACTGAAAATACGAAATCCATGGAATCCTGGTATGTTCCCTGCATCTTTGACTCCAGGGCTTGACACTGTTATATTTTTCTGCTTTCTGCTTTGAAAAACTATAGTTTTCAACTGTATGACCATGCTTAATGTATCTAAATGAATTAATGATGTCTTTGAGATCTTTAACTGTCTGAAGTTATTTACTAACAACAGGGGTTTGCTTCTTCTGGTGTCCTGTTGCAGCAATCCCAGTGTTTCCCATGGACAACCACTTCACAACCAGTGCCTCCTGTCCAGCAGCACAGGATGCTGACACTGTGTTGGTGTTGTGTCCCTTCATGCAGATTTTGAGGCCACATTAAGGGACGCATAGGACACATTATGTGGATTTTAGGCTAGTTCTGTAGTGGTGGATTGACTGTGCTTTTCCCTGCACAGACTGGGACCTGGGCGTGTGTTTGCACTACGAGTGTAAAAGGAAGCAGCTGCGCAAACCTGACATTCTGAATTCCTGGATTGATCTCAAAGCGACGTACAGGGTGAGAAGATTGACAGACTGAAACATTTCTACCCTCAAAGGTTGACTGTACCTGAGCTTGCAAGGCAATGCTGTATGTCCCAGTGACCAGAATAATCTGGTTTTATTTCGTGTTGTTGCTGCTCAATAACCAATTGCCCTAGAACTGAGTGAATTTGAACAGAAATCTTAATGCTATGAAAAGATTGTTGTTTGATAAAAGAATGATAATTATGAGAATTTATGAGCTGCTTTTCCTTTCCTGACACATTTTGCTCTCCTTGCTTCCTATCTTTTTTTTGTTTTGTGTGCTCTTATTGCTGCCTTATATTGCTGGGTAGGAAGTCATCATCATAGCCTGTTTAGAGGTACCTTACAGGTAGGCAGCAGAATTAGGTCTCTAAAGATAAACAGTGTAAATATTCCCCCCCTTTCTAGTGATCAAATCAGATACTCATATCAGAAGCAAGTAGTAATACTCACTTTTTTCACTTACAAAAAAATCCATACCTATGCCAAGTATATTCACACCCATGCCTTTGGCTGCATCTTAAAAGTATTATTTATAGTTGTATTCTTCAATGCTGGTCTGTTAAGACTTTCATCAGTGTAAGCCATAGAGTGCAGACAAATGACTCTAGAACTCAGACAGAATGGATTTGCTTAAGACTGAGAGAAGGGATTCATGGTTCTTTCCATTCTGATTTCTAACAGGGTAAGTCAGAGTCTTATCCTCACTGTAAAATGCAGAAACCCAAGTTGCTTAATTGCCTTGTGGCATTTATTATTCATTAGGGGTTATTTCTGAAATGGCTTTGCTTCACCAGGGAAAGGTTTTGAAATGCTTCATGTTAAGCACCTGCATTTCTTTCCTTAGGCCTTCTATAACAGAAAGCCTAAAGGGCTAAATGGAGCTCTGCAGGATTTGGGGATAGCTTTTGAAGGACGGGAACATTCTGGTAAGCATGATAATCCTCATTTTAATACATATATAAATATGTGTATCTTACAAAGCTAACTAGTACTATTTCGCTTCAGTTAGCTAACTTAACCTAAAGCAGCTAGTTAATAGCTAGTCATTACTCTGAGTAGTAACTACGGTTTCAGGTTATGCCATGTTCTGTCCAACAGACCATCAAAAGAAGAAAGGCAAAGTGCTCTGAGATCAGTTTGCTATTTCTAACCTCATAGTTAATTTCTGAAATCTTTTCTACTGCTACTGAGTGCATGTTCACAAGATCAATTTATTAATTGCCAGGATGCAAAAGAAAGGAGGTGGAGGGAAGATAAAGAAACTTGATTTTGCTTGATAGCTCTGGAAATCATGTTAACGTGAGAGAATTCCAGCACAATATGGTTTTGGGTTTTTTTACTTGATTAATAAAAAGAGCAAGGATATTTAAAATTGTGAATAGATATTCAGTTCTATGGATAATCCTTCAGATGTTTCAGCAGAGAGAATTATTTGGAGTTTTCTACTTCCACTTCCCTTTTTTTGAACTAGATCACTAAGTGTCACCGTTCTGTGACTCCATGTCATTCATGTAAGGATTACCTAGATTACATTTTTCCTGTAATAAGAACTATCCCCAGTAGCAGTTTAAAAAGAAGACATTAATATAACCATTCTTTTGAAGGGTTGGATGATTCCAGGAATACTGCTCGTCTTGCTTGGAGGCTGATTTGTGACGGATGTGTGCTGAAAGTTACTAAATCTTTAGATAAGGTTAGTCACTACTTCATATCTTCCTGTCTACTTGCTTTGCAGCCTGAAATACAGATGAATGGTGAGCTATTCAAATAATAAACCCAGCATCTTGACTATGATTTGGAAAGAACATCCTTAGGCTGATAGTCTTATTAGTTTTGTGCATTTATTCCCAAAATGTCTGGGTATTCACTTTCCAAAATCTGCTTTTGTTTACGGGCTCCCTAGGCACATCAGAAGAGTAATTTAATTTCCAGAACACTGACTCTAAACATCACTGACAAGACTCCACTGGGAAGTAAGAGCAGACCTGAAACATCTAGAGATGAAACTTGTGAAACAAGATCTCTGGCTGAGAACAAACACAACAGTATTGCTGGAAACAAGATAAAATCTAATGTACAGACTGGGGAACAGCAGATCACTTGCACAGATCCCTCTGCAGATGTCCGTGTTGTACCCAGCAGCAGCTCAAGGACTGAATTCCATGCTCAATCCCAAAGCTCTTCAGCAGCATCTACTGACAGATTTCCTGTTCCTCAGGGTCTGGCACAGCCATGTCCCAGTCCTGCCTCAACAGGCATCCAGCAGGGATTGAGCATTGGGCAGCCTCTGAGAACAGCCAGGCCCAGCCTCCCAGTCCAGGGATCAGGGCTGGTGCTTGTCTCCACCACCATCCCCTCAGTTACTCTCTCCAGTGGGGACATCAGCACCAGTTCTGAGTGCTTGTCTCTGCTGACAGACTGGGAAGATGTTGCTTTGATACCAGAATCTCAATATGACCAAAATTCAGACTCTGTTCATCTCAAGGATGACTCAAGTACAGACAGTCTAACAGTGTTTGAAGAAGAAACTATTTCAAAACAACTGGCTGTGACAGGTTCAGATAGTCAGAGTTTGGAGGAAAGTGTAGCACCCATGGAACCTCTAAGGTCTGTTGTTTACAAAAGTCCTGATACTACAATCTATAATACAGGGACAGTACAAAGGCAGACTTCAAAATTTTCAGCTTTTAAGTTACCATCTGCAAAGGGAAATGCTGTTTCAGCACAATCAGCATTAATTGGAAATTACTCTACTCCTTTAGAGGCTCCTAAAAGAAAGCCAACTAGTCCAAAAACATGCCCACCAGCAAAAAAGCAGTCTTTTCATATATATCAAGAGAAAACTTCCTCTTTTGATCACCACTCCTTACCTTTTAGAAGTACAAATTTGCCCGAAGTATCTCCTGCTGTTCTGAACTCCACAGTCAATTTGAATGAGTCTGTAAGAGCTGTGAGACATGGAAAATCAACTCCTCCTCTGTGTAACTGTGGCCGAAGAGCCAAAAAACTCTCTGTGTCAAATGCTGGCCCAAATCATGGCAGAGCATTTTTTTGTTGTCCTGTTGGCAAGCAAGGAGGTAATAAGAAAAGTTGTGGATACTTCAAGTGGGAATATGCACTTCTGAAAGAGAAATCTAATGGTCTCACCTTTAATGCAGATGCTTTGACCTCTCTTAGAACTGTTTCTAGTAATACAGAAAATTCTTCCTACAAAAAGTATTTGTGTCTTAGACCCTCTATGAGAACTTGAAATTTGATACAATTTTTTGTCTGAATCCTAAACTCTAAGTTTCATGCTTAATGTAATCAGGACAGTCAAATGATGTCAGATATATATTCTCAGAATGGGACAAAAAGGATAGTTCTTGGTTAACATAGATAAAAAGTTGCTCAAACACACAAAAATATCAGCAGATCATAAAGTAACTCCTTAATTAAGTGTGAGAGAACAGATAAAACTATTGAGTGCTAAAATTATTGTATGAGCAGCTGTTGCTACAATTCTTAAATTTCTCTTCTATCATATATTTTAAATACTTTACTAGTCCGGTCCTTAAAGACACAGATTTTATTTGCACTTTTTTCCTAAATATACTTGTAATGCCTACAACTTTTTTTTAAATTTTGAAAGATTTTAAAATCTCTTTAGATGTCACACATCAAAAGTGATTCTTGAAGCAACAGTATTCTCTTAAACTCTTACAGAGTTTTTTTATCCTGTAAGTAACAATAAAGATACTGACATTTCATTAAATACTTTATTTAACACACATTACTGTTGTGCTCTTGCCTCTCTGAGTTTCCCATTTCATTTGTATCAGTGTCTGCTTTAGCTCCTAGTGTCCTCCTGGGACAGACAAATGATGGGAATCAGGTAAGAATGTATTCAAACCTAAACTAAGAAGGATATAGTGTAATGTCTTACTTTACATTACTGTGTAAATCTGCAATGTCTTACTTTGTAAAAAATCCTGCAGAAAAGCAGCAAGTACTTTAATTTTTCCCCACTTCTAGCGCAGTTTGCTTCCAATGGTGGTTTTCTTATATTGGATTTGGAGCAACTGCCTTGGTCAGTTTTTTTCGACAGATCAGAACCTGTAACAATTCTTACCCCCTTAATTGTCCGAGAAGCTTAAAAGTTTCAGCAGGGAGAGGCGGCTCGTACGGACCGGGATGCACACAGACACTTTCCTTTAGGAACTACGCTACGGGCCACGACTGTTCTGTTAAAAGCACATGTTCGCTCTTTTCCCAGGCCTCCACTTACCTGTTCAAAGAGTTTCTGGTGTAGCTGGTCGCTCTATACCGTGACACCTTCGGGAGTCCGACAGGCAGGGAAGTGGCCGAAGCATCAGAGCGCACGGGTCGGTGTCGGACGCGGCGTTGCAGAGCTGGACCGAGGGCTGCTCGCTCCCCTCTAGCGAGTGTCCGCCTCCCCTCAATTCCGGAATTATTAACACAGACTTTTAACTCTGGAACGGCAGCTCGAGGGAAATGAGAGCATCAAAGGCAACGAGTTTGGCCGCAGCTGAGCGCGCCACCAAAGTGCTCGCCAGCCCGGGTCCGCGACCTGCGCTCCGGAGGCCGCTCCCGGCGGGTCGGTCCCGGAGGCTCGCTCCCCGCGGGTCGGTCCCTGCGGGTCGGTCCCGGAGGCTCGCTCCCCGCGGGTCGGTCCCCGGTGCCCGCGGCCGCCGCTCCAGGCGCGGCGCTGTGCCGGGCGGGCGGGCGCGGTGCTGACGCCATCGCGGCGGTGCTGGCGGAGCTGCCCGATGGCGGCGGCCGAGCCGGCGGCGCGGAAGCGGCGGCCCAAGGGGCACTTCGCGGCGGGGGCCGGCCGGGCCAAGCGGCCCCGCGGTGCCGGGCGGCAGCTGGAGGCCGGGATGCGCGGCATCCTCATCACCTGCAACATGAACGAGCGCAAGTGCGTGGGGGAGGCCTACAGCCTGCTGGGCGAGTACGGGGACCTGCTCTACGGGCCCGAGCAGGTGCGTGCGGCGGGGCCGGCGGGCGCTTGGGGCGGGCTGGCGGGCGAGCGGCACCCCGAGGCCTCGGCTCCCGCCGTGTGCGTGGAAGGAGCCGTGCGCGTGGAACGAGCCGCGTGTGTGGAAGGAGCTGCGTGTGTGGAGCAAACCACGTGTGTGGAAGGAGCCGTGTGTGTGCACCACGCCCCCGAATGTCCCCGGTTCTGCAGGCGAGCCCCTCGCAGCCCCGCTGCCGGCCGGATCCAAGGCCTGGCCCGTGCCCTCCTGTGCCCCGGCCCAGCGCCGGCTGTGAGCTCGGCGCTGCTGCTCGGTTCTCACCAACAAGTGGTGCCTGTGTGAAGTTTTCAGATCACGAGGAGAGGCTGTCTGGAAGCGACAGGGAGGAGGATGAGGATGATGTTGAGGCAGCTCTGAAGAAAGAGGTTGGCCAGATCCGTGCCTCGACGGAGCAGAAGCTGCGGCGGTTCCAGTCGGTGGAGAGTGGTGCCAACAATGTGGTCTTCATCAGAACCCAGGGCATAGGTGGGACTTCAGCTGATACTAAGTAACGTAAACTGCTCTCAGCACTGTTAGTTAAAGGCCAGAGAGTGTGGCTTCCAAGTAACACGTGTATACCAAACAAATACTTTTCCCTTTGGCTGCGCCACTGAATTTTGTTGTTAGTGAAGAAGCTAAAGGTAGACGGAACTGCTTTGCCAGAACAATCTTTGATTCTCTAGTTTTGGTATTGTAAAACAACGCTTTACATTAAAGGATTTGAGGCTGACAGCAGTGCAGCCAAGTTCCCAGTTTATTATTTAGAAGGAGAAGAGGAGAGATTATGCTTTCAGTTTGTTGCTTATACCCAACTGTTTTTCTTGTAGAACCTGAGAACCTGGTGCACCATATACTAAAGGATATGCACACCACTAAAAAGAAGAAAACAAGAGTCATTCTGCGCATGCTGCCCATTTCTGGAACTTGCAAGGCTTTTATGGAAGATATGAAAAAATACACAGAAACGTTTTTTGAGCCTTGGTTTAAAGCCCCTAACAAGGGTACTTTTCAGATTGTTTACAAAGCTCGTAATAACAGCCATATGAGTAGGGAAGAAGTAATTAAGGAACTGGCAGGTATGTACAGATTTCACATGAAACAGAACAATTTTGCATGCACAATATGGGTCAGACTATCAAAAGAGGTCATAATGGACATACACATTTGTTGCTTAAAACCTGTGTGTTGAATTCTAAAAGCTTCTGTAAGACTTTAAAAAAGCTTGAGATCAGTATTCCTTGTTGGTGTTGATGTCTTAAGAGACTATAAGCAGAAGAGAGAACAATGTGGAATATAATTTGCAGTATCAGTTATATGTGCTTTGAAACGACTGCTATTGGGCTTTCTCTCTGGATGCTTTATTGAAATAATAATGTTACTATTTCTCTTCAATATATGACTCATATAATAACTCCACCTTATTCAAGCATTTTATTGAATGGATAAAAATTACGAGAGAGGAGGCAAGATTCCCTTCAGTTATAGCCGATTATTTTTGTAATTGCTTAAAATAGCAGAACAGAGCAGGAGTCACAGAATGTACCACCAGTAGAACTGAAGTAACTGAAAAATGATCCCACTGTAATTACTGAGAAACAAGACATGCTTATGCTCTTGAACAGTTTTCCCAACATCTTTTAAATTGCATCTTCTTTTACAGGAATTGTGGGCAGCCTCAATCCAGAAAACAAGGTTGATCTTAATAATCCACAATACACAGTTGTGGTGGAAATAATAAAAACCGTCTGTTGCTTAAGTGTGGTGAGGGACTATGTTCTGTTCAGAAAATACAATCTACAGGAAGTGGTGAAGAGCAACAAAGAAGATGCACAACAAAACCCATCAAGTCTGACAGAAGAACAGAATTCAGAGGTAGTTATAGCAGAAACTGAGGAGGAGGAGGAGAAGAGCTCTAAAGAAGTAAAAGAAGAAAACAAGAATCAAAGTGAAATAGAATCTGAGCCTAAGGGGAATGATGCTCTGACAGTGTAGAAAATGTGATATAAGGGAAAGGTAAATGTAATCCAAACATAAAAAAAGTTGCCCTAGAGTTCTGGAAGGGTGTTGGAATGAGGAGAGGGGGTTTTATTTTGAAGTCCTAATTTTAAAATCCACATGTGTAAGAATTTTAATGCTCGTTGCAGGTGGAACTGACATTTCAGCAGATATAAAGGTGCTCAAGAGTGCATCACCTTTCTGGTGAAGCTTGCTGTCCTCCTGCAGCTTTGTTCTGCATTTCCTGTACCTGGCACACAAAGCAGGGGTCTGTGCATGTATATGTAGATGTGGCCACCCTGACATGTATGAACTCTCCTTTGTTACATCTGGAGGCTACAGAAGCCAAAAGGCAGCACAGAAGCAGCTCTGAGCAATTGTTGTCAGAAGTGAGAGGTCTTGAAAAGAGTTGGTTGTAGAGGGTTTTGGGAAGGAAGTGAGCTGACAGCTGCAGAACTTGGTGACATTTTTCTGTGTCAACAACGGAATGGGGTAAATCTGATAATTTGATGGAGGGTTTTATACATATATTTATATATACACAAGGATATGCTGTCTGGACATGAATGGAAAGAACTGTTATATATAAATACTTGAATATTATGAAATTATTTAGAGTAAAAGATTGGACTGTTTTAGAACAGTAGAAGTACAGTGCAGGCATTGCAGATGGTTGTATCAAAAACTACATGTGTGTTTACATTAGCTGTGTATGCAGCACTTACTGGTTCATAGTAAGTGCTGTAGTCACTGAATGGAATCCTTTTGAGTAATTTCCTGCAGATAGCCTTTTGCTGCTCTTTCCAAAGACTCAATCCTTGGGGGATTTTATAAAGTGTTTCTGGTTTTATTTTTTTCCTAAGTCTCCAAGTTTGAATTTAAATACTGCTTGGAAACTTCTTATGAAAGAAGCTCTCCATTATACTATACTACATAAGGGGAATAAATTGTAATTCTTGGTACATTTTTAGCTTTATGGTATTAATTTTGTTTCAGATTGAAAGTAATGCTAGAGAGTCTTTTTGTTGTCTTGTTACAGTGGACTGTCCCTGTGACTCCTACAAACCAACCAAAACCAGTGGAGCTATAACTTGCTTTCCCAACCGGGTTTTGTGTGTGCTTCCTGTAGAGCTTTCTAGCTTTAATATTTCATTTCTAGCATAAAAGCCTGTGTGTTGCTAATGGGAAAAGACTTATCTTGAAGAACACAGTTTGTTACTTGTCTTGGTTTAATGAAAAGGACGTGTTCAAGTCTCTCATAATTTATATTTTCCTTTTCTTTCAAAATCGTTTTAGAAGCTGGAAAATGAAGATGACTTTTTTCCCCTAGTCCTGTCTTCCTTGCAACCCATTTATTAAAACTCTGCTTTCTTATGTCCCGTGGTGTTTTCTTCAAAGTTTTAAAGATTTTTGTGTGTGGATTAAAACTATCAATGTCTGAGTCACACAAAGGAAAGAACCATCTTAGACCAGACACAAAGGCCAGCTGTGAATGTTCATTGGTGGCTGACTTTGGTGATCATGATCCATAACAGCCTGCTTATGTTCTAAGGTCAAAGACTCAGGGGAGTTAGTGGGATTTTTTGTTTTCTTTCCTCCTCTCTCTCACTGACCTGTCTGCCTACAGGGCTTACAGTTTACTTCTGATTTTTCACAATTTGCACTTATTGAACATTCACTATTTACACATTAATTCCGTGGCTTTTCTGCTGTGCAATCACTTTTGGGCTCAGTGGTTCTGCCACAGTCAGGTGGTACTTCAGTGTTTTGAACTCAAACCTTCATGGACAAACTATAAGACATTATTATGATCTCACTTACATGAAAAGCCAAATAATTTCCTCAGCACTGTCAGTGATGAGGAAGAATGTTCCAGTACCCACACATCAGCTGAAGAGGTGATACATTGATGGTGGAATGTGGTGTACTTATTTTGTCCTAATGCTGACTTGAAGCACAAGGACCATCCATCCCTTGGTATGAAACCCTGGCCCTGAGATTCACTCTTCTCCTTGTGCAAGATTAAAACGCTGATAGGCTTGAGAAACTTGAAGATAATTTCTTTTAATAACAAGCCAGTCTCACAGCCTCAGTGTTTTCCAGTACTGACCTACTCTTCTTGAGGGTTGCAGCTGTGTAATTAAAATACGAATTTACATGTAATTCAGTTCATTTATCTTTTCAGTGGGGAAATACAGTAGGGGGGAGCTTTAAGTAACACCAGTAACTCCCACTGGTTGGAAGCAGCTGGTAATATCCTGTGCCCAAAAGAATCATGCTGCAAAATCCTTCCTGTATTATATTCCTTTTCAAAGAGCAATCACCCTGTGGTTATGCCATCTTAAAAGAGCTAATCCTGTAAACCTAAGAGGCTTAGTTTTGTGGCCTGCCTGGAAAACAACATGTAATATGAGTAACTGTTCATTGTGAGCATGGTGTTCTTACATTTAAGATTGCTCTTGGATCAAACTGTGGCATGGCATGTACAAAAGCAGACAAAAAACGCATTGCCAGGACTGATGTCTGTTGGCTTGGCATGCAAACACTGCTCATTCCTGCGATGTTATGTGTGGGCAGTCTGTCTCCCCAGCCCAACCATGTCCTGGTGCTGGCTGGTGGTTCCTGCTGCCCAGGAGCTCCCACTCTGGAGCCCCAGAGCCTCCTGGCCAGCTCAGCTCAGCTGAGGCAGCCGAGGACATGGGCAGCAGGAAGTTGGGGCAGTTGTCCTGCCAGGTAGGCAGACTGCCAGTGATCTGTCTAGAGGATTCTTGAAGACATTAAGTTCATTTCACAGTACCCTTTTTAGCCTTTCATAGTGAAAAGCTATTCACACTTATCATCATCAAGTTTTATGGATAATAGCAATATTATCATCAAGGAATATGGAATAATTTGTATAGAATATTTTTCTTTTAGAGAGTAAATAGGCCACAACTGTCAATAAGTCATTCCTGCCCCCTTTTCTGTGTTGTTTTATGGTCTTAGATAACAAATATAAACATCATAAGGCTACTTATTTTATAATTAGCAGTTTGGCTTTTCCTTAATATTGCTTCTCTATATCAAAGAGACTAAATTCCCTCTTCTCCTACTGCCTTAGAGGTATCTCATTCATTAATGAGATATAAGTGTACAAGAGTGTTCAAACATGAGGAAATTTTCACTGGAGATAACAGTAACAGGGCTTAGGTAGAAAGCACTTAAGCAAATGGCTGAAGTTCAGCTTCTCAGCCCTGCTGCTTTCAGACACAATTAGCTTTGTTTTCAGAGACTGGCACTTGGTTGCAACTGAGTCCACAGGAGTAAGAGCATCGATTATAATAACGCACCTGGCCTTCGAAGCCAGCAATCAATAGCAAATGTCTGTGCTGTCAGTTGTGTTGTCCCTGGGATGATGATAACACCTGAAAAGTGCATAAAATTGGAAATGTATTAGGTATTTTTCCCTTTCAGTCCTGATCACTTCACAGCTTTTCCTGAGCTGTTGACTACCAGCACTATTCAATCCAGAAACGAGAAGGTGGTAAAACAAGTCTCGCACATCTGAACTTGAATAGAGATGTGCAGACCTGAAGTACAAAATAGCTTCTGTTTCTGTGAGGTCCTTTGCTACAGGCACAGTGAAAGTAGGATGCATAACTTTGAGGCAGAAAACACTGGCAGCTTTAACTTGAGTCTGCCACAGTTAAACTGATTTAACACAAGCCACAGAAAGTGAAAGAAAAATGACGGAGGTAATTACATCAGTTGTTAGAGACTATCCCAATCACCCCTTTGATTGTCAAATGTTCAAGCAAGGAAGTCAAATAAGAAATATAAATGTTAAATGAATTGTTAACTTCTGGCATAGATGTTAATAAACAATCTACAGACCACTAGGAATTACACAATTCACCTGTTCGAATACAAACCACGCTCAGCTGCCACCACTCCGTGATTTGAGGTAGAATCACTAGAACTTGGTCTTCTCTTTGCAGACTGCATGGCCCAGAAAGCACATTGACCACTTTTTGGGACATGAAACCCAGCTCTTCAAAGCTCTGTTTAATTTCATCTCCTTTTCCATTTCTGCTCCTGAAGAAATAAATTCTCAACTATCCTCTGGTTTCAGTAGTGCAAGCTCAGATCCATTTAGATTATTGTAATGGACACAGCATTTTGTGCATTTGTTAATGACAATAATGAGCTTTGTAGCTGGAAAGCAAAGGAATATCCATTTCATTAAGGGTGTGAAGGTGAGATCCACCTGCAGAACCCTCCTGGCACAGTGTGTTTATTAGCCAGTTGATAACAATTAGTCATCCTGAAAGGTCATCAACAGTTTTACTACACAGCACATCTGCTGTTTTCCCAGGCTCCTGCTACCAGCAGATATGTTTATGGGTAGTGTGTAGTGGGTTTACAGCAGAACCAGGAAAATCTGAGACAAATAAGCCAGTGTGCTTTTTTTTTTTTTTTTTTGCTTCTTTTTATTCTGTTTCACTGGTATTTTTGTGCTTAATACAGCCTTAGTCATAGAGTTCAGCTACTACTTATATCTTCTGAATCAAGTGCTGTAGCAGCATGGTGTGAAGTGCAAGGGCTACAGAGAGGTAACAAGAAATGTGAGATGTGACCTAGCAGGGATGATCTAAACCTCCACTGTGCCCATAACCTTGGAACAGCTTGACTGTTATGGAAATGTCTCACAGTCTGAACTGACACCTCAGTCCAGGAAATCCGTGATTATATTTAATCCTGAAACTCTATGCAACCCAGTACTGGCTACACCTGGAAGTCTGATGATTAAAAAACATTCTCACAAAATAATATTTGGCACGGAGTTGCATATATTGTGGCTTCCAGTAACAGCACTGCAGATACAAAAATAAGGACCAAATAAATTTTCCCTCTTCTACCACTATTTTTAAAAACCTTTTCTCCCACGTATATTTAAAATTATAGAGAATATATTGCTTTAGAAATATTTCGAAGCAGATGAACAGCAATGTGTATCTGTCACCCTTATTCAGAAGGTTGTCCTCTTAAGACTGACAGGAAACAGGATGCTGGAATACACAAAAGTCCAGGATGAGCATGTTGTGGTGAGGAGCTCAGCAGCAAAGAGCACCACTCTGTGTTTCTCAATTTCTTCCTCTGAATGTTCCCAGAGATCATCTTTGATAGTTATTGAACAAACCCCAACTTGTCTATACAGAGAAATAACAACAGCACTTGGCAGTTTCATTCCAAACTGTGCTCCTTTTCTGTGGCAAGCCTGCAAATTTAAAAGCTTCGGGCTCTTTTTACGGTTTAGCTGGCAGGTAGCACATCACTCTCAACACCCAACAAAAAGAGTAAGTTCTGCTTTAGAGAAACAAGGAATATCAGCTGGTTGACTCAGTAATTCCTCAAGTCATAGTGCAGGACAAACACACACCACTGAAACCGAGCACAGCCTCGGTAGCAACTGAGGGGCTTTGTGTGGTTGCTTGAAATCTGGGGCAGGTGACAGAGCAAAGGCTCCTGCCCAAACATCAAACAGAAATGCTTTGATTCACCAGTTTGTTTCTTCCCATTGCAAAACTGAAGGAACACGTTGGCAAGCCTGTCTGACCCAATGTGCAGACTGGGCAGGCTGTGCTGCAGCAGAGAGGAAACCTCCTGAGCGAGCCCTTCCCTGCTGGAATGAGCAATTTGTGCCACTACCAGGGCTCAGGGAAAAGTCTAGCCAGGTCTGTTTAAAGCCCAGCACAGACCACTACCAAAAAACTAGGAACATGTTGCAGTATTATACTTTTAATTTTGCTTTAAAATCAATTACTTTCAAAGTTCATAATTAGATTATATTAAAAAATTTATTACCTACATTGAATAAATGGATTACTTTAAAAATCGGATCACTTCAAAGTGGATTCCTTTTCCAAAAAGTACTCACATTTGAAATCTGAATGTCCTCAAAAAGAATCAGATGCTGGAATTGTGACCAGATTACATTTTTCAATGTTTTTTTTTGATTGCACTTAAAGATCGAATCCAATTTCTTGTTATTCTGTCCAAAAAGGGCATTACATTTAAAATATCCAACATATTTTCCTTCTGTTCTGACTGAATGAAGGAGAGAAAAATTAATCTGTCAGAACAAAGCTGTAATACAGGAAAGGGAAGGGAAGTTTAAAACCCTGCTGCAGCCAGGTTTGAGCACAACCTTATTTTGTTCACTTTTCTTCAGGTAGAATCACGTTAAACAAACTACTTGCTCTCGTGGGGGATTTAATTTTCTACACTCACTAGAAGCCTGTGAGATTGTGTTTGAAGACAAGTTTATTTTGGATTTTAGGGACTGTAAAGGAACTCCTTAACAAATTAGCAGCTGCTGAGCTCTGCTACTCTGCCACAGCTGAGAAGCTCATGGTGAGTTCTGATCTGAATCTTAAATCTAACACTCAAGTGTGATGGCCAAACTGGGAAAATTACCCCTTCTCTTACTGATCTTTTTAATAACAAATCCTTTTCAAACAGATAAGCTTACCTACATTTCATTTATAAATTTTGTTCGTTTTTTATTCTTACAGGATGACTATTTAGACTCAGATCAAGTATTAGCAGAAGAGTTGGGTTTATATCAACAGTCTGAAATCCTTTTGAATAACTAAACCCAAACTCATCTAAAGGCTGCTTTGTTTTTCATTAAAGCTTAATTCCAACTTCTGGTATTGTGGGAAAGGAGATGAACTTGTAGATCACTTATAAAATGCTCCTGCTCAATGGACTGGCTAAAATAACTCACACAAAGTCACAAAAATCACAATCCAGAAAATCTGCAGGACCAAGTTCCAAACCCATTCTGGAAATGTATTAAGCATTTCAAGACATAAAACTAAATATTAACTTTCTTACTAATGCAAGCAGAGCAATTTTATGTGCCAAATGCAGCCAAATGCATACACAAAACATATATTAATACACACCATAAATATTTATGTGCAACTTTAAGCATACACTGTGAATTTCTACAGCTTACTAGTTTCTCATTATGCATGACAGCATCATCTATTAAAGGATTATTTCTCACATACTGAACATAATTCTCATTTCATTTACCTCAGAGGGGTTTTTAAAGCAAAAGGTGGGATCTTATATCTATTTCAGAATGCTTCCAACCTTGCACTGAGAATTCTACTCCTGGCTAGTGCTTGGAAGAGACAAGACACTTTCAAAAGAAAGGACACGTATGCATGGTTCTCAGCCTACCACCAAAAATGTGGATTTTGAACCTATTCAATAAAACTACTAATCCCTCATCTGTAACAATCCATTTTTAGGACTTTTACTGCCACTATCCAGTGGCACCAGAAAAAATGTTCTTTTGCAACCTCTTTATCATGTTGCATTTTTGGAACCCATACAGTGACCACACCAGTCACCATGTCCTTTCCATAAGCTTTGGATGTGTTCATGAACTCTCAGGAAATAGTGAATCAAAATATATTTGATGTAAAATACCTTTTCAAATGTGGGCATTATCTTTTTTATTGTCTCTCAAGAATAACATCAAATAGAAGCTGGGCTGTAAGAGGGATGGTGAGGAGGTCTCAAAGGGAAAGGCTTTTGAAGTTGGCTATTGAAAATTTTATTTTTCACCCAGAATAATACAATTCAGTCAGGTACTGACATTGAAAACTCTGCAAGCAGGCACAAATATCACATCTTGATGTTACCTGTAGTTTTTGATGCTCAGGCACTTAACAAAAAGAAATCAGAATGATGGCAGTTATAGTAGTGAAATGTATATAATGCTAATGGAATGAAAGACGTTTTCTTAAATTCCAAACAATTCTATATCCGTCCCCACTCTTTGTCTCTTAATTCATTCCTCTTGATCTTCCCAGTGACTGTCTTTGGCAGCTCTTTGACAAATTCCACCTAGATAAAATAAAGAGAGAAAGCAATGCAGCATGGTCTACACAGCTGCTTCTCCAAGGCTCTCCAAGCATATGTGGAACTCCCATCATTAAGAACTGCCTGCCTCAAATCCAAGCCAAACCAGAGCAGCACATTGTGCCACTTGTGAAACCATCTCTTCAGCTGCCTAGATGGCCAAACATCTGTACAGCTGCCTCTCAGCTGACCAAACTGAGTACATTAAGTCACAGCAGAAGGGTGAATGCCTGAATGGTATCAGAGGTCAGAGGTAAATCACAAAAAGAAGGAAAAAAAGGATGTTACAGACCCAAAGTCTTTAATGGTTCTTAGTTCTGTGAGTTCTGCTCAAGTCAGCTCGGGCATTGCAGTAGCTCTTTTCCTGTGGTGCTGGGATTACTGAGAAACACCAAGTGAATCCTCTTGGACTTGTGTCTATTTATTAGTGGTGATGATCAGTAGCTAAAATCTTTTTCAGATTCAGTCATGTGCTACCCTAAAGGCACTGGCAAATGCTTCTTTGAAGGTTAAACAAAAAACAGAGAATTGTGATTGTGAGTCTGACTTAGAACATGGAGATCTAGCTGGGATATACAAAACCTAGAAAATTTTGAGAAGTTTGAACAAGTACTTTATGCAAATGCATGAGAAACAATGTAAACTAATGTTATTTAGGAAAGGTCTTCTGGAGCCAGTGGTCCAGTTGAATCTTTACTGCTGTCTCTTTCAAGTGAATCATGAAAATCTAAATTATAATTCTCCTGAAATTAGGGAAAGGTGTCCTGTTTTAAAGTTTCTCCTCAGAAATATTTACCTTTCTAGGGTATTTATATGGAGCAGTAGTTTTCTTGACATGATCCTGCAAGTCACAAATTAAGCTCTTCTGATCAGTGGATGAAAAGTTTGGGGACAGAACCACAAATGCTTTCACGACCTGTAAGGTAAAATTAACAAAAGTGATCTGATACCATCTGTTTTTAAGGGCTGATGTGCAGGTTACCAGTGACCAGTGCTGCTCAGAGTCACAACAGTCATTAGGAAGAGAGAAACTGGCACATGATAAGAAATGGTTGTGCTCAGCTTCTGCATGTAGATGTATAGAAGGGAAAGTTTAAACAGTTTTTGTGCCCTCATTACAAATAAGAGCCTTTGCCCTTTTTTCTCAGTGGCAGCTGAGAGGAAGGGGCAATAAAAGGTGTCTCTGTGGAGTTCTCCCTGAAGCTAAGGGACATTTTGTTTCTCTCTGAAGTTCACACTGAGGACAGTAAGCACTGTTATCCTGGCATAGGATTGTGCTTTCATCACACCTGCAGCCCATGTCTAATGCTCGGGCAGTTACAGTAGAACTTTGGCTACACCACAAGTCATAAATTACAATTTCAGTGTATAGACAAATGCTTAAGAACAAGGGCAAAGGAAACATCACAATAATGTTCTCCACAGAGAAGACCTTGGGATGAAAAGAAACTCAGAAGAGCAAAGGCATGTAAATGGGAAGGGATTTTGCCTGTCAGCCCCACTAGGATTATCCATGATGAAAGTAGATGTGGTGCTTAGGGACATGGTTTATTTGTAGACCTGACAGTGCTGGGTTCATGGTTGGACTCAACGATCTCAGAGGTATTTTCCAACCTAAACAATTCCATGATTCTAAGATGACATTATTGCCTTAGAGCTGTACGTTATTCAGTAAAGTAGAAATTCCTTTATATCATTATATATTTGGACAAATGCATTGCTTCCCCCCCTCCATTCAGCATTGTTACCTCTCCTCTGAGGGGGTCTGGGCTGCTGACAACAGCAGATTCTACCACAGCTGGGTGCTCTATCAGGGCATTCTCTACTTCGAATGGCCCAATACGATACCTAGGTAAGGAAAAATAAAAATGAGATTTGGCTCTTATTTTTTATCTGAAAAAAACAGTACCAAATGTCTCTTAATTTTCATGTTGAAGGGAAAATCAAAGCCAGAACAAATCAACAACCAGCTATAGAAGCTTTAGGCAAAATGGGAAAGCTGGCTGGATTAGAAGTAGGAGCATTTCATAGTGGTCTTGTGGCAGAGGGCCGCTGGGGCTGTGGGTACTTCTCCATCTGTCCTCTCTCCTTGGGGCTCTTAGGCTGGAGCTCCATCCCACCCTGTAGCTGGGGTCTGCAGCAGCAGCCTGTGCCACGTTATGGTGTCACATCACACAATGTCAAGTTCTTTCCTTTCAGTATGTTAAATATAGTTTCAAAAACTCTTTGAATCCGTTAGAGATTCCTTCAATTTTAGTCAACAATCAACTAGGTAAACATCCCTCCTTTGCCAGCTGAAGTCTTTATTCTTTGTTGAAACACATGAGATGTTGCAGGGGAAATGGATCCAGTATCATCACCAAGATGATGCTGTGGGTCTGTGAAAAGCTAATAGTAACAGCAAGTATTCCAAAGTCAAGAGGTCAGTACATTCCTATCACAGGATTATGATGTCAGAAGCTCACCAGGACACAACATGTAAGAATAGACAATGGCAGATTTAGAATGGGTGTGTGCAGACTAACCCTGAAGAAATGATGATGTCATCATCTCTGCCAATAAACTGGAAATATCCCTCTTCATCCATAGTCCCTCTGTCTCCAGTGACATAAAAATCTCCACGTTCAGTTTCTGCAGTTTTCTTTGGGTTATCCTAATTAAAGAGGTTTACAAGCAGTAGTTTAGATTTTGAGCATGCATTAGCTATACATTATGCTATAATACACATAACATCAAATGCAATGGAACTTAATTTTTCAGTCAAGGATGTACTGATATTGCTATAAAATACAGTAAAATAGGTTTAAAATAATTTCTATTCTTTAAGAAAAAATTTAACTTGATCCTAAATTATTTTCTTTCCTTTTCTAACACCCACCAATCCAAATAAACAAATTACTCTGGTAATAAATAATAAAATGGTGAAAAATGTCCAACTTTTAGGAGCTCTATGCAATTGGAGAGCTTTTAGGGAGATTGGTAGTGTGATGAGGAATAAAATAAAGTTCTTACTAAATATTCAGAGAAAAAGCCAAGTGGCCTTATAGGTTTGCTTCTGATAGCAATTTCCCCCTGTTGTCCTGGAGGCAGAATATTGGCATTTTTGTCTACGATCTAGAATGAAACACAAATCTTATTTTAATCCAGTGGAAAAACAAACTGCAAACACTAATCCAACCAAACAAAATATCCCCCATGACATAATCTAAAGAGCAGTCAACAAACCTGAACATCATAAAGGGGAGCTGGTTTCCCCATTGATCCAGGTTTAATCTTCATTCCTCCAAAAACAGAGCAGATTATTCCCTGTAAAAATCAAAATCAAACCAAAGTTTTGCAACAGAAAATTGCTACATCCACACTCAAATCATTAAATGTAGTTTCTAGACTAATTCCAAAGTAAGGAATTAAGATTCATAGGTTCCTATATGTCAGTGCTGTATAGTATAGATAAGCATAATCATAAAACTCCGTGAAAGAATCCTGTTCCATTCTGTGTGAAAAATTAATGTCTTCTGCTAATATGTCTTCTTCCCTTAGAGTCAAACTCTGCCCTCTTGACTCTTACAGTTGCTCGGAATTAGCTTAAGGACATTTGTGAAATATTAGAGCACATTCCCTCCCAACCCCCCATGTTTCTGGCAGGTTCTGTGAGGAGAGCCATGAGAAGGAGCTCTTCCAGAGGTTACAAGGGAGGGAAATTACTGAAACATTCACAGAAATGTGAAGGAGGAAACAGACTGTTCTTACAAAACAAACCTTACAGCAAAAAGAAATTCCAAAGATTTAATAGGCTATTGTCCCTGCAGATGTACCATTTCAGTCTGGCCATATACTTCATGGATGTCCAGCCCAGTTTGGCTCTTCCACTGCTCCATGACTTCTGGGTTGAGTGGTTCTCCTCCACTCATGCAGTACTTTAGGTTCATGAATTTGTATCTTCACAGGGAGTTAAAAACAAGAAAGGCAATACTTAAATCTAGAGGGTGAGACCAGGAGCACACAAGGTAAACACCACGGGAGAGGTGTTTATTGGGAGAGTTAGTGCCACAAAGTGGGGAAATCAGAGGAGCCCTGATCCTTCTGCTCCTGATACAACAAGAATATCATTCTGTGCTCAACACTCTACATAAGTAGCAGTCAGAGTTAAACATGTGAAAAATAAATTTTTTGCTGAAGTCAGCTGGGATTATAAATAACCAAATACTGATCTGCTGAGCCAGGGCCCTGATTGCTGACCCTTTTCAACAGGCCAAGTGAGAAAGTTCAAGAGGGAAGGAAGGAACAATGAGAGGCAGTGAGAGATGGAGCATGAGGTACAACTGCCACAACAAATAATTCCCTCACAGTTATGCTGACATGCACTTTTTAGGATGAAGTCCTTCCCAAAGTGTGGACAATTAATGTGGTAAACAAAAATTATGATTAAGTATTTAAGAGACTCTCAGTTTCATACTCACAAGTACAGCAGCATAAGTGTCAAATTTCTGAGGGAAAGCATAAAGTTTCTCTGATCAAAAACCTCAAAATTTGCATGATGGTCTTCTTGTGAAAGATATTTTAAACTAAATTATTACCCTACTTGGAGTCAAGCAGTCAGATATAGGAGATGACTACATTTAGGGTAAATGAAACATTAGTAAATAATTTTTTGGCATACTTGGAGAGATCATTTTGCACCAGCATGCGGAACAATGTTGGAGCACCAACCAGGGCATCAATTGGGAATCTGCAGAGAGTCTGGAGGGTTAAACAAGAAGGACATGTGAAGCTCAGACAAAAAACTGCCTTGGGAATGTACAGTAAAGAGGTGACACAGAAAGGAGAAGTACATTTGCCCCCCATGAAAAGCACCACACCCCCTGTTAGGTGAGGAACCCTCCTGTAGTTGGTGCAATATGCAGAGATTGTGTATTTGATTACAAAAATCTCATGCTAAGACATCTATCTGATACCAGCACCCTGCAGCTTGGGGCAGGGCCAGAATAGTTCCTCCTCTTTCTCCATCATAGGGAAGATAAACACTTCATTTCTGGATTAATACCCACTGATATTTTTTCCACAGTCACTAGATTGAATGGCAGGCATTTAATACTCCTTTTGGATGATTTTCATTCACGTGCTCACCAACTACGAGCAAAATGTATGAATGGATTGCATGTTTGTTCCCTTCTGTATACATAAAAAATGAAAGGGCTTTACACAACAAATACAATATCTGAAACACTACTATAACAGCCCTCATGAAATCTGTGGATGCTGTCAAGAATTGGTTTTGTCATGCTTTCAGCAGATGAATACAGGTCCATGAGTTTTCCCCTTACATTTAGGATGACTGCTGAGTCAGTCTGTGGTAGGTTATGTATAAAGATGCATGATCCAAAAACCCAGGGATCAAAAAAAGATGCTATTGAAGTTAGTATCCATCCTGTGTCTGCTGTGTTCCATATCATGTCAGAGGGAGTCAAATCCAACCAATACCTGATAGAACAGAAAAAGAAGAAAAAAACCCGAAAAGATAATGAAAAATACCCAGAAAGAGTGTAAGAGGTATTAATTGGAAGACTGAGACACTGGGGTGATCCTAGTCCTTAGCAATTGAATGGGGTTTTTACTCTGATTTCAAAGGGAGAAAGGCTGGGGATCTACACTGGTATTTCTTATTCAGTAATTTTTTACAATAGTTCTACTATGCAGCTTCAATTATCTTATGTTCAACCAGGCTTAACTCTTTCATACCTTTCACTTAAAAGGGGTCTGAAACCAAGACTGCCCTGGGAATGTTGAGTCATCTTTGGAAAACCTGTAGTTCCACTGGTAAAGAAGATAATCATTGGGTCTTGGATCCTTGTTTTGATGCAGGAATGGTCAGCAGATTGGTTTCTGTAAAAAGGAGAATGTAATTATAACTTCAGTGGTTGTAGTTGACGTAAATGAGCTCTTGTGGGAACAGGTCTGCAGTGGCACAAAGTGGCACTAAGTCATACTCACTGGTACAGCTCAGTGAAGTTCAGCCATCCTTCTCTGCTGCCTTTGGACACCATTAGCTTGGTTTTCAGGAGCTGGCACTGGGATGCCACCGAGTCCACTGCAGGAGCCAGTTTGTCAGTGGTAATGATGCACGTGGCCTTTGATGCCTGGAGTCGGTACAGTATGTCTTTGGCTGATAATTGGGATGTTCCTGGGATTATGATAATTCCTAGAAGAGAGTTAAAGTTAGTTTGTGTTGGGTTTTTTCTACATCTGATTCTTTTCTAAAAACCTAAGCTATTAACTATTCCCAAACTGATCTCTGATATGGATTTGCCCAGGTGTTCCCCAGCCAAACAGATTAGATTCATACCTGTGCTCTCCTGTCAGAAATGAAATGTGGACCAGCCTGGTGATTTCCACGGCTCTTCCCTGCCTTCTGGAATCTTCTTGCCTACTGCATGAGCTACCTCTCCTATGGCCCCTAGTGAAAATCCTTTCTGGGTTTTCTGCCTGGCAGTCCACTCACTGGATTATTACACTATTTTTCCTTGATAAACCATATCAATTCTTGGTCCTCTCAACGGATCTGCAATGACCATTTTACCTCACTGACCTGCTCGCATACAAGCCACCTTGACTAGCCACCATTCTGGAATTCGTGGTAGAATCAGGATAAGCCTGTCTCCCTTCTGCAGTCCACATTCTTTAGTCAGCACATTGGCCACTTTCCGAGACAGGAACCCCAACTCCTCAAAGCTCCACTTCACTTCTTCTCCTTCACCATTTACCCACCAGAAAGCAGGGTTTGATGGTCTCTTTCCAGCCTACAAAACATAGGAATTCAAACATAAAAGATTTTCTTCTGAAAGACCATGAAATAATAATGCACAGACATCTGTAAATTATGGACGATCTGAGTATTTGACAGCTGGCATATAAGCTATTTTTTTTTTCCTTGTCCTTAAAGGATTGAGATTTGCTAATCATCAATCTCAGGTATTCCCAACAGATTCTCCTTTTCTGAACCGGAAATGTTTACCAGCCTAGTTGTCTCCAGACCCAAATCCTAGTCTGGATCTTATTTCAGTTTAAACCTTATACTGTGCGTTAATGTGCCTACAAAGTAACAATAAATAAAGCAAAAAAGAATGAACTTCTGTATAGTTTCCTACTGCAAATTTGGTTTGGCCACTGATTGTTTTTATAAAGAAAAAAATCCAGCTTATTCCAAATGAAATTTAAAATTAAAGTATTTAATTGGCACAAAAGAAGATCACCTACCTTTTCAATCTCAGACCATTTGTCCAGTACATCACTTGCAAAGTTAAAGTACTTTGGTATTTCCTGTTTGCCCCGTCTGACGGACTCATACTGGGAATATACATCAGAGGAAAGCAGCCTGGGATGTCCATGGAAAGTCCTATTAGGAAGCTTCAGAGTCCACAAGAGTTTTAGGCTCTGTAATTTAAACAGCAACTTCATGGCAGAAGATTACGTGTCTAGATGCTGTAGACTACATAAGAAAATTGCAGAATTGTTGGTAGGAATCCTGCAACAACAAACAAACAAAACCCAAACTAACAAAAAAAGAAAAAATAATATTGAAATTATCCAAACATAATCCAGTTATGAATTAATGAGTACTTCATTAAAGTCACTTAGGCTACTCACAGCCAGACTGATGATTTTAACACGCTAATTAAATGTTAAGCTCCCTATCCTGCATTCTCGTATTTTTAATTTTTAAATTAATTGTGCACAACTCTCCATAGTAAAACACATCAGACGTTATTGTTTGCATTAGAATGTTCCTGCTTCATACATTCAGTACCTGAATCTCTATTCCTTTTTCTTTCCTGCATGTTTCCAAACTACTTCCATCAAGAATCTCACTGCTTTAGCCTCAGTAGTTTCTGACTGATTCATCCATTCACCACATCAATCCCAAGAACCTTCACTTTTTTATGTAGCCCCTGAGTTTGATAGAGACTTTTCTACTCAATTTCCTGACCTGTATCCCGGTAGGAGAGATCAGGAGTTGCTGGAGGAGATCCTCTTCATTCATTTCACTCACCTGCTAGGACATGTTTTCCATATGAGGTACTGTAAAGATCAGCTGTTCCCTGCAGATGTGAAACCCGAGCGCTCCTTCATAAAGGTTTTGGAGTGAAACCCTTCTGACTTTATTGGTCACTTCTTCTGGAGTAATGAGAACAGAATGTGGCACAAAACAGACCAAGCAGCAAAGCTCTTTCTGTGGAGTAACTTTTTTCTTGTAATCATTTACATCATTCTTAATTGTGCATAATTTGCACCTTAGCCTAAAGCATTTTGGGTCTTCTTTTTTCTCAGCTTTAACCATTTAACCATGTAACATCACAAATTTCTCATGATGAAGAGAAACATTAAAAAGAAATGTTTTTTTCCTTCCACTCTGACAGAATTTGAGAATGTTACAGTAGTAGTTATTGACAAGCAAATGTCATTATGTTGCTGATATCCACCACAGGACAAAGATTATTTTTATTAATTTCTCTTTTATTTGTATGTATCTAAGAGTTGTAGTTACTCTTTTTGCCCCCACCCCCAAACTCTCAATTACTTGCAACTCCTTCCTTCAGAAACATTTGTAGGTCAATAGCAAAAGTGGTTCCAATAGCACATATCCTCACCCCATGTGAATATTGAATATTTCTCTCCTTGTTTTCC
>WAAE01004117.1:5311-18596 GCA_013400495.1 Nicator chloris | reverse complement strand
CATCTGTTGGGGTGTGGAGAGGTAAGGGTATTCCCCCAAAACAGATGCAGACATTTGTCAGACATTCCTGACATTCCTGTTTATTCTTACACACATCTGTGTGCATCCTCCAGGTGTATGAACACACCTGGACAACCCCACTCCTATTCTCAAGCAGTGCTGTGCATGTGCACGCACAGAGCACCCAGGTGTGTGTATATTTTCCACATGTACACACCCAAAACACACAACTGCACCTGCACATCAAGGGAAACATCCTTATTTATGCAGAATGCTCATAGAGGGATTTTAATGAGCTAGCTGAGCTTGTGGAAAAAGAGATAATTCCCTATTACATGCGCACAGGTGAAATGTGATATGAGGTGGCTAATCCCCAAGGATTCCTGTGTTTAAAGTAGAAATAGCAGTCAGGATGAAATGCTGAAGGCTTCAGCTACAAAACTGTCAGTTGGTACAGCTCCCATCCTTCCTTCTCTGCTGCATTTCAGAAGGTTGGAGGGCAAAACTTCTGCAGGCAGCTCCTGGATCAGTCAGTACTTTCTTTCATGTCTGCTGTAGACCTTAAGTGTTAGACTGAAGATGGAGCACAGGCCTTGATCCTACACAGGGTCTTCCCTTGGGCTTAAAACAGAGTCTTCTCTGATTGTGCTCAGGGAATGATGAGGGCTGCCAGACCCGGAGCTGGAGCTGTGACCATATTCCAGCCAGTGTAGAGATGCTGGGGTCAGATCAGCTTCCAACCTGGACTTCTGAGGACCTCCTCAGATGCCTGTAGGAGCCTCCACTGCAGCCAGCTGTACATCTTCTGCCATGGTGTCCAGGAATCTCACCTGTATAGCCTGAGAAATCTGAATTAAACAGGTTTAACATAGATGTTTATGTCAGTGTAACCAGAATTTCTCTCTAAACTCCATTGGTGAAACATTCTGGCCTAGATCTCCACCAGAATGGGAGATCAGTCAATCAGTACACACTAGACACACTGTGGACAACTAAACCTAAAGTAGGTAAAAAAATTATTACTCCCATCCCCTAAATCCATCAGTCTTAACAGCCAGGTTATCTCAACCCCTACTACCACTAGTCTTCCTGAGATTAAATATCACAGAATCATAGAATGGTTTGGGTTGGAAGGGACTTTAAATCTCATCTTATTCCAACCCCCTGTTGTGGGGGAACCAGACAGTCTTTTAAGTCCCTTCCAACCCAAACCATTCTATGATATGATGTCAGAAATCTGAAGAGATTTGTTTTGACCAGAAATATCAGAGTAATCACACAAATGTATATTATTAAAATAAATTGTAAGATATTGTAAGACTTTTTGAAGAGCTATAGCATCAGATATCTACAGTGGAATTGGATTCAGCCTCTACTATATTTGAGTGAAAGGGAGTTTTCTTTAGGGATAAATTCTCCTACAGCTGTTTAGTGTAGAGTTGTGTACTCCACTTTCTCGTGATGTTAGTTGTTCTATGTTAATAATTAAGACCAGGGTTCACAGCCTGGCACAGGTCAAATAGAAGCAAGTTTTTCCCATTTCCTCTGTTTTAAGTCTTCAAGTTCACACTCCTCTCTGAAGTTTTTCCACTGAGTCTTAGTTCATGGAGATCTGTAAAAGTGTCCAATCTGAAGTACAGGATAGTCCCCATGAAGGGATCAGAAGTGCTGGCTTTGCTCAAACTCCAAACTCAAAGTTCACACAAAGCACAGAATGGGAAATCTTCAAAGGAGCTGCCAGTGAGCCTGAAATCTTCCGGATTTTGCACAACCTTATGCAAAAAAAAGAGGCTCTTCTACACATGTGGTAAACCCCTGTTTGTGCAGCTGCTGTCTGGGATGTTCATCTGACCTGAATTCAAAAAACTCAATGTTCCATGAGGAATGATTTTCCAATATTATTCCATCAT
Organism: Nicator chloris; assembly: GCA_013400495.1. Lineage (NCBI taxonomy): Eukaryota > Metazoa > Chordata > Aves > Passeriformes > Pycnonotidae > Nicator > Nicator chloris. The sequence goes on along the minus strand of WAAE01004117.1, from coordinate 16,686 downwards.
AAACAGACGATTCAGATCCATAAATTTATAGCAGCAAATATTGTGCACTACCTGAGCCAGGGTAATTTCATACTTTTTTAATTCAAAATTTTTCCCTTTTCAATACATTTTAGAGGCTCTTACTGCAGGGTAGTTACATTGATAACTCCGCTTATCAGTAGGTTGTTGAAGTTATATTGATAACTTCAAATAACTTTGAGTGTATTGATAACAGCAGATAAAAGCAGTGCCAGAGAACAGGCATTGGCCATTTGTGCTTCTCTTTACCTGCAGAATTTCTGGGGTTTTTTCTGCCTGGTCTAACCAAGCACTAACCCAAACTATTCCTGGGGACAGTGGTGCATATATATCACCAATAAAAGTGTAAGTTTGGAATTCCTGGAAGCACCAGCCCCTATTACAGCCCAGTCAGGTGCCTTGTCTGTGTTAAAAATTTAGATTTAGGGAAGTCCTGCCTTGCCAGGGCTGGATCCCAAACCTCATGGGCTAAGTGTTGGGGTAACACAGATTTTAAGCATTACAAAGGTTTGCGTTCAAGAAGAGGTGATATGTTGTAGGGCTGCCCAACCTGTCCTTCAGCTCTTCTTTGAGCTGGAAAGGTTGGAAGAGACCTTAAAGATCATCTTGTTCCAACCTCCCTGCCATAGGCAGCAACGCCTTCCACCAGACCAGGCTGCTCAAACCCCACTCAACTGGTCTTGCACACCTTTCAAAATGGTTCACACAAATAGTCCTGTGGGTTGTATCTCAAAGTCACCACTTGAGCTACCCCATCCCCAGTTTCTGAGGAAAAAATTCATCATGAAGTCATGGAGCAAACAAGAAAACCCTGGAAAAATCCATTTCCATTACTAAGTGCTGACACTTTTTGTCCAAACACAGGAACGGCTCTTTATTGTCCTCTAAAGGCTGATCTGTGCAAAGCATTTTTGAGTTTACTACAAAAGAGAGCAAAGTCAGCATATCAATACTAGAAAAGAATTTGAAATTTTCTACAGCTTTAATGAGAGGAACCTATTTTTCTCACCCTTTACTTTCAAAGTGGAGAGACCATAAGTATCATCAGGAGAGTAAAGAGTGAGAAGAGCAAAGCAAAAGCAAGAGAAGCGAAAATGAAAGAGAACAGGAAAATACTTACATAAAACTTAGTTTCTTTTAAAATGCCTTCTATTACTTATTATTCAGAGGGGTTTTTTTCCCCAGAATCTCACAGAATCGTGTGAGGCTTCTGTGTACATGTGCATGCACCTGAATATGGAAGAGGGAAAAGCTGGGGAGTTAATTTCTCATTAAACTTAAATCAGTTTCAAATCCTACAGATGTCGGTAAAGCTGAGGCTTCATCTCTATTTTTTTGAGGACCTTTCAGGTTATATAAATCTTTCTTTAGCATTGCAAGGTTGCTAGGTTTGGATTCAGATCAGGTAAAAGTAGCTGTGAAAATGAGAGACAGCTCTCAGTTGTCCAAGGTGATGGGAAGGAAAAGGGAAATTTTAATATTTAGAGATAGCAAAAGGATAGATGTAAGCAAAACATATGTAAGACACCAAGAACAATTCACTTTAGGAAAGCCCAGAAATAGTAAACCAGGGCAATCATGACCTGCAGCAGGTGAAGACAAGTCTGCCTGGAGACACAAGTGCTCTGAGATACACACTCAGAGATTTTATGGCACTGGTGGTTGTGAGGGGAGATTGTGAAGGCTTGGATGACCCCTGACAACACAATTCTGCCTCTAAATCAGCAGAGCTGAATGGTGACATTGCAATCAACAGGTTCTTCTGCTGGATCTGGAACAATGTTAACCAACACAACCATCAAACCCCATCCTTTTCCTGTTAGGGCTCTGCAGGCAGATCTGAGGCATGGCAGTATGGGAAATATTCAGAATTCCAAATCTCTCATCTCTGCAGTATTTTTGCACTACCCATATGTTTAGTGCACCCAGCCCTCTCCAGGGCAGAGAACCAGACCAGCTGAACCAGTTATTCTCAGTTATAGAGATTCCTGCTGTGAAGAAGAGAAGTGTTTCTGTCACATTTCAAAGAAGGAATGAAGACAGGCAGAAATTAAGACACCCCAAAAAGATACATAAAAATTAATCTAATGACCTGTGTGACTTTAGACCTGGACACTGGACCACAGTTGTCTGTAATGTTTGGATGTTTCTGTGGTTCCTTGAATGAATTTGGCCAAGACCACCTCTTTCTGTCCCAAACAACTCCCGGGCACTGGTCAGCCTTGTCTCAGTTGGAAGCTTAGGTATGGCCACAACCTTCAGGTAAAAATACTTGACTGACAGAGATGGGGCCAGGCTGTGCCAGATCACCTGAGGAATCTGTATATCCTCACTTTGCTAATGCAGCTAAAGGTGAACCAACAGCATTCCCCAGCTTCAGCAAAAGAACCTTAGAGCGATTCACCTGTCTGGTGAATGTGGAGTTCTAGGGTCATTTTAGGTGTGAAGAGACATTCTGTTTCACAGACATCTGCCATTCAGAGCAGCATTTAGGATATCCCTCCAATTGGACCAAAAATCAATAAGACTAATTAAAAAAAAAAAAAAATTAGATAATATTTCTCTCCTGTTGAGCACATACCTTCTTCTCTCTTCGATTCCACTGTTACATCTGAGATTCAGCCAGGAACCCAAAAGTCACACTGATATGTCTTCATGTCTTTGTCTTCTTAACCTGCCCTTGCATCAAAGACTAATTGTTGTTTGGTTGGGTTTTTTTGTTTTTGTTTTGTTTTTTTTTTAGCAGAATTCTTTTCTTGGTTCCCTAAAATCTCATGTAAACTAGAGTTAGCAGAAAACCCATCAAAAATTATCTGCATTCTGTGCTGGAATTCCAAAACCATAACACATAAACCTTTCAAATAGAAAACTTTCTGAGATTATACTCATGAGATCCGTGTCTGTGTCTTGGTTTATACATACAGACTCCCTGACCTCATCAAACACCCTCCTAGCCTCACTTTCTTCACTTGTAAAATTGGGTATAGACACATCTTCTACATTTGCTTTTGGGACACTTGTGTCTCTAAGAATCTGTGGTGTTTGGAAATTTCAGATATCCTGCTAATGCCATCCCTCATATAGGGAAAGGAGAGCATCCACCAGTTACTGCAGTTGTATTTGATCCTTTAACTTCAAGGCTACATTTCATCAAGATGCAAAATCACACCCAGATCTTCTATTTTATAGAAAAAAGATAAAGACAGCAAAACGGCAAAGGGAAAACTACTTTCTTGTAAGTGACACTTCTTTCACTGCAGAAACCTTATAAAAACAGACACACAAAAAATAATAGGTTCAGAATACTAAAGTTAGGTAATGAGAGCAATCAGCATCCTCATGGATTATTCTGTGTTCTGTCGAGCCATCCAGCTGATATGAAACACCCTTCCCCTGAAACTGTTTGAGACAAGAGTTTTGTCGCTCAGCTCCTCGCTGAGCCTGGAGCTGTCAGACTCCTGCCAGTGCCTGGCATCACACTGACGAGGTGACACGAAAAGTGACAGACAAGCAACCAGAGTCTCAGACTTTGGGAGCAGTGAGAAAGTAACATCCTTCTTTCCAAAGGGGAAAACGGAGCAGTGAAATGGGTTTTGAAGCTCAGCGTGTTTTTTAAACTGTAACAAGAAGCCAAGCCCAAAGACTTACTTGTGAGTTGCCTTCAAAGATGTGCTCACACCCTTTTATACATTGTTCTCTCTTTTATTTTTTTTTTTTTACACTTCTTTGCTTATCAGCAGGGAGAGCAGCTTCTGTCGTAATTCCAGTGATCTCAGTTCACAGCAGCAGCCTCCTGCTTGGGTGCAGGGACGGGAAGAAGCCTGGTGCTCAATGAAGTTTGTGGTGAAACACCTCTGGTGCCCTCTAGAGTTCCCTGATTTCCAGGAGCTCCCTCAATCTTTGGATTTTGTTAACTGAGAGGGACAACACTGGTGCCTAGTGCTGAGGCACTAGGGAATAACAAATTGTTTCGTTCTTTTTTTCCTTTTTTAAATTTTATTTTTACTTTTTTCCTCGTCTCTTCATTTACCATAAGTGTTAGAGTGAATTCTTTTGGGATCTTTCCCTCACTTCCTTTCCAAGGGATTCCTTCTTTGGTCTTTACGTAGTAAGGTCTCAATCACCTTGTCCTGCTCTCTTCATGAACTAAATCCTTTCTAATTTCTAATATTTTTAAATGTTTTTGTCGTGGGTTGTATGATACCGTATTCCCCTAGAGTCACAATTTATGGAGTCAAGAAAACAGACAAAAATCTGTTTTCTTTTTTTTTTATCTGATTCATTAAAAACTAGATTCCATAATCATGAGGAAAAAAAATATATACATTCATCAAAGAAGAGAAAAAATTTTGGGGGGGTGCTTATTTTCAACATAGCACTTAAGATTCCTTAAAGCATTTAAGGTATTCTCATGTTTTCCAAAAGAAAAAGGAATATTCTCCCTTCCTTTCCAAATTAAAAAGCTGTGCAATTGATTACATTTTGTCATGAGCGTGTTTATAAATGTTAATTCTTGGTCTTATTCATTTGAGGAAGGCAACAGGGCTTCTCAGCTACATTTCCTCACTGGAAAAATCTATGGATGATAGTAAATTGAATGAACCTCATCTGTTTTTTGCCTTCCCATAAAGTAAAGATGAACCACTAAATGGTTTAAACTTTGGTCTACAGCTCAGAAACACTCCACAGTTTTTTGGAACTTTCAGATCTGTTGCCTGGGCAATTATTCTCAGTGTGGAAAATGAGTCCCTAAGTCTGAAATTTACAAATCTGAAGTAGATTGTCTTTAAATTGGGGCATCAGCTGTAACACCCTCCTCCTACTTTCTCCATGGTTTTCACACATGGTAGAAGGAAGTCCATCTGCTTAGGAGTACATGACCTTAATGCACTATGAACAGAAGGAAAAGATGAGGGCCTAGCTTGAAGGCAACTTCTGTACTGTTCGTTACTCTGATCCTATAGACTTCTTATCCCTGTAATATACACTGCCCACGTTCTGATTTTTGACTATAAGTCTAACTTTTGTCATGGTTAGACCTTCTGATCTTCTGAAGTAAAGTTACCACCATTTAACTTTCTGGGCAACCTTCCCAAGAGAGACCTTGAAATCAGCAGAAGCACCTCAAAGTCAATATTGTCACCTCTATATTCAGATGTTACATATGTCAGTGAAGAGATACAAATATTTTAACATTTCCTTTACAACCATTAAAAATTTTATCTTATCATCTGCCATCAGCTGCGTGCTGTTGAATTTGGGTAATCACGGAGTTTTCACAGTCAAAGTTCTGAGAAAATCCGACCAATCAGTTCGAGGTTGCTTTGTCTTCCTTATTATTGTTTTAAAGGGCTTATTTATTTTAAATGAGGGTGTAAACATTCCGTGCAGATGGTCTCTTCCCTCCCCCCCACTGAGAGGGAAGCTGTTCCTTTTGCTTCATGCGGGAGCTTCACCAGCCTGGGGTATGGAGGAGTCCTTGAGGTGGTTGCCAGACGAGACTCCGAGCCTTCAGGCACACTTGGATCTTTTCACTTTTAAGTAAGGCCATCATTAAAACATGAGAAGACATAATTGCATCATAGCACTGGGCAGAATTACAGGCAGGTCTGGATGTCCTTAAGCAGCAGGCTTTGTGACGTGCTGGCCTGATATTCATTGCCTTCTTTCTGCAGCTCTCCAACACCAGAATCGGGGATTTCGGCCTTGCCTCTCAGAACAATAAAGTTGGTTTATAGGAGCTGTGGTGGGATGCACTACAAAGCTGAGAATACCCAGAAGACTCCATTATGAAACCACCACGTTTAATTTTAGGCCTCTAAACCCAAATTAAAGTATGATAATGAAAGCAACTCCTTTCATAGGTGTGAAGCAGACCAAAAATGAACCGATTTCAGTGTGAGCTCAATTAGCCTGGAAAATCAGGCAGCTAAATTTGACTTTCAGGAAACACATTTGAATCCTTTGCCATTAATCTTCTGTCTAATATGTCTGATTTAAATCTAAAATCAGATTTTCTCCCAAACTTGAAACTTACTTTCATCAGCAAAGGGAAATTATCCAACTTTCTTGGATTTTTCAAAGACTTTTACTTGCAGAGAAGCAAAGACCACCAAAATTAGAGCAAGGGGAATTACTGATAGAAATGTAAGTTAAAATAGAAGATAATATCTCTCGGCCTTTTTATGCTCATTACCTAAAGTGAGCCTAATAAAATACACCCTCACAGGAGCTTGGCAAGAAGGGTTGGTTAGAAATCTTCTATAAAATGATTTCTCTTAATAAGCTTCATGGGAAAATTAAAAGGCTCTCCATATCCCCATTTGTGGAGAAGAATATATTCATCAGGAACTGAAAGTAGAGTTACCATGAGATTCTGCAGAACCATTTCACTAAAAAGAGTTGGCTTTTTAATAAGAAACACAAGGCTATGTTGGTGAGAGCTGCCATATTTAATGACTACTGGTAACTAAAAGGCTAAACTGTAAAGGAAATAGACCCCTTTCTCACTCCAAAACATTCTTTTCCTATGAGCATTAGTTTTTAAACCAGAAGTTTCAGATTCTGCTCTGGATAAAGTAGCAATATCTTGGTGCTTTTATGTAAGCTGGATGTCTGAGCTTCTCAGGCAGTCAGTGTAGATCTAGGGCAAGATATAGCTGAGCCTTTTTAAGTGCTATTATGTATTCCTTCAGTTCACTGCTGCTTTAAAAGGGTCCTGGTCCCCTCTAACACCTCTATATTATTACCTGTTCACGTGACATAGATGTCTGTGTACCACAGAACATCTCAAATAGCACCCAAACCACATTTTTCTTTAGGATGGAGCCCTCAGTGTAGCCAGGAGAATGGTGCAGCTCACCATAAAGGAGACACATCCATTTAATGTGCTAATTCATTCTCTAGACTTCTCTGACTGTATTGAATAAAGCCCCAGGGCTCAACTCATTTGAGTAAAACAATTTGAGGTACACAAGGGTAACCTGCTCAGTGCTGAAACATCTAGAAGCAGGCTGGGCTTCAGTCCTATATCATATCTATCAAATATGTGCAGATATTCCAAATGCCATGGGACATATCAAATCACTGGAGACTCCTGCAGACAGGAAACTACATTCAGTGCCCTTTGATGGTAATGGGAGTTTGGCATTGTTGATGTTTACACCTACAAGTTGGCACCTACACTTATGTACCTTAATATCAGATTTTGTCCCATTCTGGCATTTTCTACAGTCTTGTTCATCATTTCGGAACATTAAAGCTTGTTCCTACCCCTAGAAATAATTTCTGAGGCAGTCCCTCTAAGTTTTGATGGCAGTATTCCCATTTTACTTCTCATGGTCTTATGACTGTCAAATGAACACCGTATCATTGCTTTTGTTCTCAAATTGAAAGTTTCAAACACTGTAGGCCAGAAAGTTTCTTTCCCATTTAATCCTGTGTTAAACTTACTGTTTACCTGACCTTCCCAATCTCTACAATGCCCTGAAAGCAGATTGTAACCAGGTGGGGATTGGTCTTTCTTCCCAGGTAACAGGTGATAGGACAAATAAGAAAAAACTTCGAGTTGAGCCAGGAGAGGTTTAGATTGAATATTAAGAAAATCTTAACTGAAAGGGTGGTCAGGTATTGGAACAGGCTGCTCAGGGAAATGGTGGGTTCTCCATCCCTGAAAATGTTCAATAATCACGTGGATGTGGCTATTGGGGACATGGTTTACTGGTGGGCTTGGCAGTGGTGGGTGAATGGTTGGATTGATGGTCTTGATGGTATTTTCCAACCTAAATGATTCTATGATTATATGATCTGCATCTACTGGACATGAACGAATGAATGAACTGATTAATTAATTAATTAATTAATTAATGCAGATATTGCCAGCTTCTACAATAGATACTCTAGTTTCTTTTGCTTGCAATATGGTAAAGATTTTTACGTGTCTCAGTATAGTTTGTTCTCCAAATCAGGACCCAGAAGACCACACAAGCAGTGTAAAAATCATGCAATAACATAGCTAATAATGATACCTTTAATTTCCTTTTTCTTGCTTACTGTTTTTGCAAACTCCTTCAGATTTTCATTTCTCTGGACTTCTGAAGATCAGAAACTATGGGAAAATTCAACACAAAATCATTAAATCACCTGACTCCTAAAGTGACTTGAGAGGCCTTAAAATACTCATATGTATGCTACTGCTGGTCTAGTTTCTACAACTGTTTAAAACATTACTTACAATGATGATGATTTTTATGTTTCTGATATGCCAGGCATACCTAAAAAGAAAATAAAATTAAACTGAGGAATCTTTGCCTCTTTTTAATGCTAAATTATAAAGATCCGGTTATTGATACAAGTCCAAACTTCAAGCATCCAAACTTTATGTGGTATTATTAATTGATGTCTGCAAAATATTGCTTGTAAATATTTAATTATCATTTTACTCACATTACTAACTGGGGATAAATATAAATTCCTGCTTTGAAAAGTGCCTGGAGACTGATGGATAAACATTCTAAATGCTAGTTATTTGTAAATAACCTTTTGGAGACCTTTTATAAAAGGCTGTGCCACTCTCAATCTGAAATGAAAACATATTTCCATATTGAGCACTCATTTTGGTTAGAATTCACTTTTTTTTTGGTGTCTTCCCTAAGATACCAGCTTTCCTGAAAAAACAGGTTTCCCATGTCTAGCAGACAGAAAGGTGACCCAAAAAATATCTTGAAGCCTTTTCCATGCATTTTTTTTTTGATAGCTACAACATCCTACCAATTGTCCATGTCCTGTAAAACCTCTTTCCCCTTAGTCCCCACATTTTCACTTTTTTTCTGAAAGACCTGGAAAGACTGAGAAGCCAAAGTGCAGAGGAGATAGGCCATTGAAGTGAAATATTCCTATTTCTGACCCTCACATGGTCAGAAATCAAAAAAATCAGAAATCAAATCAGATCAGGATTTACTGCTGTGGTGCCCAAGACAGCCAGAGAGCCACTGTAGGGACAAAATCTTAACTAGCAGGGAAAGGGGAACAGTTATTTTTCCTTGTCAGAATCACTGTGATGTGGGTTTTCTTTCCCCCTCATCCAAACCAATACAAAGTATTGATTTCTCAAAAATGCCCACAAACTCAAAAATTAGCTTCTGTTCCTTTCATCTTCTTTCTTCTCTGAGAAGGATTAAAATAACTTTTGAAATCACTTTTGAAAATTTCAATGGCATTTCAACCTTTGAAATAATTTTTAATTTATGTTTCTAAATGAAAAGTAAAAATCTGGAGGATTAGGGCAGGGTTTTTTTGTTTTCACAAACCACTTATCAAAAGGAATCATTTTAACAAGGAGAACAACTTGGTTGCCCATAATAATTTTAGGGGTTTTTTCCCTTTCATGATCATCTTATACTGCACACATAATATTTAGGCAAATGGCACCAAAGTCAATTGCCTAAAAACTGGTTTCTAGTGGCATGTCCCATATCCTATGGTAGTTGGCACACCCTGCAATCTTACATCCAGCTCTGGGGTCCCCAGTACAGGAAAGACATGGAGCTGTTGGAGAAAGTCCAGAGGAGTCCACGAAGATGGTTAGAGGTCTGGAGCAGTTCTGCTAAAAGGAAGGGCTGAGAGGATTGGGATTGGTCAGCCTGGAGAAGAAAAGGCTCTGGGGAGGCCTTGGAGCCCCTTGCAGTACCCGAACAGGCTCCATAATAGCTGGAGAGGGACTTGGAGTAAGGGTATAAGGTGACAGCAAAAGGAGGAATGGCTTCCCATTCCCAGGGCAGAGTTAGATGGGATATTGGGAAGAAATTCCTCCCTGTGAGGCTGGTGAGGCCCTGGCACAGACTGCCCAGAGAAGCTGTGGCTGCCCCTGGATCTCTGGAAGGGTCCAAGGCCAGATTGGACAGGGCTTGGGGCAACCTGGGATAGTGGGAGGTGTCCCTGCCCGTGGCAGGAGGGTGGAATGAGATAATCTTTAAGGTCCCTTCCAACCCAGACCATTCTGGGATTCTATGATCTTCACAGAGATGGTATCCAAGAGATGGGACTTGTGAAGAACTTGCACACTTCTGGATCTACAGGTGGCAGCCAGGAACAACAACAATAAAAACTGAGTGTTTAAAAAGCCACCTTATTTGGATGTTTATATGAAAGGTGCAACAGAGCAACTCTATACCAGTATACTACATTAGAACTGTGTTATTTTTGCCAGTAATTGGTTAGGCTTATCCATTAATTCAGCCTGGCTAAACCAGCCTTATGTGAAACATTTTCTGTTCATCGCTGGAGCGTGGGTATTGGCCAAGGGTATTGGCCAGGGTCTGTTCCCAACAGCAACTTCAGATTTCACCCTGTTGGATGGTCTGGGAGTTTAACAGCACGGATATGGCCAAATCATGTCAGTTGTGCTGAGGGTTGGAGGTGCTATCCCAGGCTTTCCTAAACTTCCTAATATAGATGCAGTCACACCTTCATGTAGAATAACCAGGTCATGTTTAGGAGCTATAATATCACAGAATCTTCAAAGTTGGAAAAGACCTCCAAGATCATCAAGTCAACAAAGTATGATCCAGAATCTTGAATAAACCACACAGATTTCTTTTTATTTACCCTAGAAGGGGGAGTCAGACTTTATGACACTGGAAAATTAGCAATACTGGAGAGCTGAGGGCATGTATTCTGTCTTGGCTTCTCTGAAGTCAACAGCCCTGTGTCAGTCTGCACTTGCTGAGAGTCTGTTCCATGGTGTTTCAGAACAGAGGCTCCACCAAAAACAACCTTTGAATCTGTATGCAGTCTGCTCTTTGGCTCTATTCCTTTCTATTCTGTTTCTCCCACAGGTCATAAATAGTTTAGGGAGCAAATCTTGAATTTTACTGTAGCAAAATGAGTGTTCTGTAAACTCCTCCGTGCTTGTGAGCGCATTGATATTTATGTGCGTGTGTATTTCTTCCCCCCCCCCCCCCCCCTTTTTTTTTTTCTTCTGTCTCCTTCCCATTTGTAGTTTGATCACTCATGGTTTTGGAACTCCTGCAATATGTGCTGCCCTAAGCACTTTCCAAACTGTTCTCAGTGAAATGCTGAACTACTTGGAAAAGCACACATCGCACAAAAACGGAGGAGCGGCGGAATCCGGCCAAGGACACGCCAACTCGGAGAAAGCCCCCCTGCGGAAAACTTCAGAGGCTGCTGTGAAAGAGGGCAAAACAGAAAAGACAGACTAGCTACATCAAACAGAATCTATTTCGAGAGAGTCTTGCTGCTGATATTTTTTTTAAATATATATATCATTGAGGGCAATTTATCTCCAGTGGACCAAATCCAAAAAAAAAAAAAAAAAAGGGGGGGGGGGGGGGGGGGAA
>WAAE01004115.1:0-12257 GCA_013400495.1 Nicator chloris | reverse complement strand
GGGGGGGGCGGGGCACGGGGGAGGAGGAGGAGGGTGTCACTGGGCCCGCTGAGCCGGCCGGGGGCTGTTCACGCCCGGAGGGGCTTCTCGCACCGGAGCGGCAGGTGTCCGGGCCCCGCGCCCCCCCCCCACACTCCACCCCGTGCCAGGCCCGCCGTGCCGCGGGGACCAGGCTGGGCTGGGCCGGGCCGAGCCGAGGGGGGCAGTGTGTGAGGCGGCGCGCGCGGGTGCCCCTTACATAACCGCGGGGAGCGGGGAGCGGGGGGGGAAAGGGGGGCGGTGCCGGCAACACCCGGAGCGGGGCTGGCATGGGCCGTACCGGGGCACCTGGGCGCCGGCGCCCGCCGGAACCTTCCGCTGGCTGCGGCTTTGCCTGAGGAGTGAGGGCGAAATGAGATCCCGGGGCGAAAAGCAGCAGGCAGGCTGTGCACGCTGGGGCGGCGAGGAGGGCATTGCCCCGAGCTCCCTCCTGGCCGGGGGACCCTGTCGGATCCGGCCGACCCTTTAGCCCAGGGAGTCTTAAATTTCCGCGTTTGTCTGAATAGTAATAGCTGCTCCTTTCACAAAGGTGACTTTGTTGCGTGTGCTGGACAATCTGTGTGAAAAATTGAAATATGCAGGAGCTGGCATGTGTCTCTGTCCCTTTTACAACAGACTAATACATAGTCACTTATCTAACTTAAAAAAAACCCAAAGAATTGTCAAAGATATCGTAGTCATGAGGGGGGTTTTATGTGTAGTATCCATTTTTAGTCGTATTGCTTTATTTGAGATCAAGCATGGATATGTTTTGTCAGCACTTTTGTTATGCTTAGATAATCACAAAGCCAAGGAACTGTTAAGGTTGGAAGGGACCTCTAGAGTTCATCTACTCCAACTCCCCTGCCAAGGCAGGGTTACCTAGAGCAGGTGACACAGGAATGTGTCCAGGTGGGTTTTGAATGTCTCCAGAGAGGGAGAGGGACTATGTAGTTCAAGCAGATACTGGAAAACTTTGATATATCAGCACTTCATATTGTAGCGTAAACCAAACTAAATAAAGGATGTTTGTTGTGCTATGTTTCTTGCAGTATTTGAGCTTTGTTTATCATCTCAAACAATGAGTGCAAATACATATTGCGGTAGCAAGGCAGTTCCAAGGGAAGCATTTTGCATCTTGGCTTTTGTTGTTTTGGCATCATTTTGAATGTAGCTTTTTATCAGGTGTCACTTGATTTCCCTGCAGTGGGTTTTTAAAAAAAAAAAAAAAAGCTGGAAAAACATGGACCACTGGATGCACTGGATGAAATAAGTCAGCACCTTTGTAGCAGTAGCCTTTGGATTGTGCTGTAGACATCTTTAATACCCATGATCACTGATGGTTTATCAGAATATTAGTGTTTCTTAAATCTAGCATTTAAAATTGCTTGCTGCAGCTCTGTAGACCAAGTCACTTACACCAATGAAATCCACAAAGTGAAACTTTGATCACTTGTCCTCTGATTGTCTAGAAAAACTGGATTTTTTGCAAACTGTGAAGTGGATACTCAGAAATGACCTCCTGATTTTCCACCACTCCAGTGGCTGGGAAATCCATCTGGGTGGATTTAATTCAAACAGCATAGTTGCTAATTTGTTACAGGTTGTTACCAGTGTAGACTTGGATCATGCCTGACTTAAGTAGGTTAACAGGAAGACCAGCAAGACAAAGAAGAGGATGTTTTTAGTTACATCTTTAAGGCATTGTCTTCTTTAACTAAACCTTTGGTTTAAGTTCCACACTTGAAATTTGGACTATTCTGGTTTTATATATAAGCACACACAAAGACACATATATATGTGTTCCTAAATATTGTATTGTGGCCTTATCAATGTTGCCCTCAAAAGCTCACAGAAGTAACCAGTCTATATACTCACTTTCCATAAATACCACTAGAATGTTACAACTTCTTCTACAGTTTCAAACCTCAGATCCTACTATTAGAACTTCACAGGGCTTGCCAGAACGCTGAAGAGACTTCCCAAGGTTAGAAAGCTCTGAACACCGGTAGCAGCAGCAACAAAGACTGTGTTAGTGCTTTGAGGAAGAGGAAATATGATATTACTGTGTGCTTAAACTTCTGCTACAAAGTGTCAGATGGACTTTCTGAACTGCTGATTGTCTGATAACAGTATTATGACCATTGTGGTTCTGATGGGCTTTGTGCTTGACTGAACTGTATTGTGGAGCTAGAAAACTGAACTGCATGGTGAGAGGTTAGATAAGAGAGGCAGTTTGGGGTCGTGGTCAGACCTAAGTGGAAGCTGCTTCATCTCCAAATGAATGGGAAGGTTGCTTCTCTGCAGCACCCGAAAGCACCAGATACCAGGTTTTTGCTAGAGAGGTAATTCTGGTTCTTTCTAGATAAACCAATTAATTGCTAAATAATGTAATCTTCACTTTTTGATATTCCAGTGTTGAATTGAGTTGGAGAGATAATAGGCAGTGAATCATTCTTGGGGGAACAGGAAAGAACTTACTATTCAAGGTCTTTTTTTCCAAAACACATGCATGAAGAACAGGATGCAAAGTATATGTGTGTACATAGAAAAATAGTGACTCTTGCATGGTGGAATTCTCTTTGACGATGGCTATAGGTCATAAGGTGCAGTGCATAGCTTAACACGTTGACCCTCAGCAGAGTTTATTGATTTGAAGCTATCAGTTGCTTAACAGGCCAAACAATTATAATATGTTTATTTGGATTTATAAAACAAGTGGAAATGTCTAGAAATTATCATAGCTTTGAAAAAATAAAATTTGGGTTTATTTTAGTAAGCTAACAGGCAATCTTTTCTCAAGCAAAGAATTCTTTTGCTCACAGTAATGCAGATTGCTTTTTCCCAGAAATTCCGACAGTAAGTGAACAGTTTGCTGTGAGAGTCAAGAGGCCATTAAATGAGCAGATTCAGAGAGCAGTGGGCATCTTTCAGGGAACATTGTGCTTTTAGCTTGCTTTTGTTGGTGCCAGAGTGTCCTTAAAGCAGTGGTTTCATGTGCTGTCTCGTGCTTGTCTGACCCCTTGTGAGACTGATCCAGCCTACAAAGTTGTCAGCTTGCTGTAGTGGAACAGCTCTGTTGGAAAGAATGCGGGAGGAGGTGGGCATGCCACAGCGAGTGGGCAGGGCCTGCCTATCAGTTGGAGGGACCTGGCCTGTGCAGCCATGTGGAAGTGCTCTCTGGGATTAAAGAATCGTTTGTGAAGTGAAATAGCAGTTCTGGTCAATCTAGGCAGCAGAGGAGCCAGGGACTCCTGATGTTTGCCGCAATATTTCAAATCATCGCTTCTCAACATGGCAGTGATGGAAGTGCTCTTTATGTCTCTTTGTAGCATCACTGATGTGATACTCAGTACCTGTTTCTGTTAATTCTAGGTTTTCATGCTGCATGAATGAATGCACTCAAACAACACTTTCATAGATAGAAAATTGTTTGAATTAAATAATCTGAATTCTTATGCTTTATGTGTAGAAACTGTCCTAATACTCTGTAAACTATTGATATGGTCATAATGTGACTTCTTTACAGAAAAAAAAAAATCAATCTTTGGTGCCTTTTGGAAGTTTTTGTAGAAAAGCATTAACTTTTGAAGATTTTGGCCAAGCACAAAGATAGGTGATTCAGACTTGAAATTGCAAATTTGCAGTATTCTCACATCAGTCAGTATTTTTTCTGACAAAGATCTCTCATATGCATGTGTTTCACTCTTGCATGTTTGCCAGATAGTGGTTGATAGAGAAATAATTAACAAAAGATAAATTATCAAACTCACATATTCTATAAAAATGGACATTTTATGTTCACTTCCTTAATAGAAGTAAGAGTCAAGGAAAGATATGCATCTGTCAGTAAACAGATAAGACTTGATATTTATTCCTGTTTATTTCTGTGTTTAGAGCTCTGGCTAACTGAATGGTATTTAAAATAGACATCTGTTCTTTAGAGGGAAAGGTTTATGTTCACTTCTTTATCCACAAAACCTCTTGCAACCTTTAATTGTAAGAAAATGTGAAAAATAGAGAATAAAATAAGGTGTGGGACCTATGGAAATACTACTGAAATTACGAAATAAGAAAATGTCTTTTCTGGCCAGACAGTAGGCTATGTCCAAGTTGGGTGGCAAATTGCAAAATATCTGTGTCTGTTGGTTGTTTTGGATTTTTTCCCTTTCATCAAGAGCACCAAGGAAACATCTGTTTTAGGTTCAAGAACAGCAAATTACTTAAGTCATTGTTGGATGTTATTAAATCTCTTCTGTTCAGCCTCTGTTTAACTTTTTCCAAACTCAGATGGAATTTTTCTATTTTGAAGTAACCACTTCAAGAAAATTATCCTTAACAGTTTGTTTGGTTTTTTTAGTGATAACTCTTTAGGTAGAAAACACATACTCCTGTAGTTTTACAGTGTCTACTTCCTAGAAATCCTAAAATTTTATAAGATGTGTTTTGAGTTGATGTAACGTGATCAGGCAGATAACGTTCCTGTTGCTCTTTCTGGTGATCTCCCAGTCTCTGTCTTGCACCAGATGAAATCTGTCTTTCATCCTCTTTCAATTTATTCTGGCTTCATTTTGCTACATGGTAAAGTTTCTAGAATGTAATTGTGTAATTTGTCATGAAAATTTGAGTTGTTTTAAGCAGTAGTGTAATAAGATTTTTGTCCTTGTCAGCAGATATATGCAGAGTCTGTCGGTCAGAAGGAACTCCTGAGAAACCCCTCTATCATCCATGTGTGTGTACTGGCAGTATTAAATTTATTCATCAGGAATGGTGAGTTGTGTCTGTGTTTCTTAATTTTTTTTTCCTACTTAAAACATATTAACATGTTTCTAAAAATACTTCAAGTCTGCAGGTTAACTAGTGAAAAAAATCCAATTTTCAGTGGAAATGTGTTAGAGATTTTGATGTTTTTTATATGATGATTCATTACAATTCAGGAAAAATTTAGTAATTATATATGGAAAGAAAGCATTGATAAGTATTTGTGTTTGGGACTGCAGTTCTGATTGTATGTCAGCTTTATGAAAACTAAGCAGGAAAATCAGGTACTTTGGGCTTGTTTTGCCCACTTATAGTTGTAAATAGAAAGAACATCAAACCTCACAGAAAAAAATAAACGTTAGTGCTTTACAGTCATTTTGAGGTATGTTTGATCAGGAAGTGCTAAAGTAAAAACTGTAGTTCTGGTCTATATGTTCATTTCTGATGGTATTTTAATAGTCCTCCTTTCACAAATACAGCAGTTCTAAATCTTAGCTGTGTGCATCTATATGTCATATCTTGAAGTATTTATGAGAACTAGTGTCACTCACTGGTGGGTGTCCATGCCAGGATATCTACTTTGATCAATAACGTACCCAAAGAATGTTCATTATCAACACTGTGACATATGTCAGTTTACCTTTTTCTACTGTTTGAAACCTACTTCATGGCCTAAATGGACTTGAAAAACATGCTAATTTAAGTCCTGCTTGACAGCACGAATATCCTGATGTAGGTGCAAAAGCAGAAAATTGGTGTGTTTTCCTTAGTGGAGGAATAGGGCTGAGAGATGTATAGCATGTGTTAATGTGATCACTTTTTATTACAGCTTAGTTCAGTGGCTTAAACACAGCAGAAAAGAATACTGTGAATTATGTAAGCACAGATTTGCTTTCACACCAAGTAAGTATGTTTTACTTGCTCCTATTTTTTTCAGAATTTTTCTCACATAGTATCTATGAAGTGATTACTTTTTCATTCAGTGTGGTAAATCCAAACTTGTGGTGTAACTTCTGTATTCTTGTTTTAATTGCAATTTTTATGCATGTTATTGCAGACTGTGAATTGCTTAAATAATGGATAGTCTGATTCTTTCATAATCTTAAGTGAGACATAAAAGTATTATCCTATACCTTTTCTGACAGCCTCAGTTCCATTCTTTTGTTGCCAACATTACAGCATGTGGCATGTTTTCAGCTTCATTGATAAATTTGAGTTTTTGAAAGTCTGGGTGGTAAAATGAAACCATGGAAAATTTGAAAAGCAGTTTTCAGTTACCTTTAGAGGATCCACCTGCAACACTAACATTTGGCTTCTGTCAGTTTCAGTTCAGTGATCTTGACAGGTAATAGAAATTATGATTATTCCACTTACATTTCAGTCAAGATATGCTAACTACCCAGTATTAAATTGCCTTTTATGTTAGATACAACTAAATATTATGATGAAGAATCTTAATATAGTTCCCAGAGGATTCTTAATTACATTTTAACTGATTGTAGTAGGAATAGGTGAGGTGGCAGGTTGATATTATTTAGTGTTATCAGTTTATTGCCTGTTGAGCAGGTAAAGTGGGTTTTATGCTACATTTTTCTCTTTAAATTTACTTATTTATTCCTGCTCCCCTCTCACCTTTTTTTTGTGTGTTGGAGCTTTTTCCTCCTAGTTTTGTACTTTGGTAGGTAAAACTGAGGCTAAGGTGGTTTAGTTCATGTATTTTCTGTTCCAAAAATCCCTTAATCCACCTTCCTTCTATATGTTGAACCTTGGTATGATCTATTTCTGCCAACAATTAATTAAATACATTAGACCAGGAGTGAAATGTGCAATGTTAACTCTGTCTTGGGAGGGTAATAGTGTATTTTATGTTGAACACAGCAGTTCTTTCTGGTTATTATTCTTAAATACTACAGTGACCTGTATGAGGAATGTTAGACATCATCTGCTTGCAGGTTTTATTTGTTAAACATTTTTATAAAGGCATTATATTGCTTCTGTATGGAGCTTTTGCTAACTAAGAGTGATACCCAGTTGTGAATCTCCCTGCAAACTAATTTGCCACTTTCAAAATTGCATATTGCGACTAGGTCCTCCATAGAAGAGAAAATGGCATTTCAGTGATTTATTAGCTGTTAAGAAAGAAGACTTTCTAGTTTTGTGTGAAAAAAAAGGCAGATCAAAAAAGTTTATAATGTTTTCCTTGAGATCTAGGAAAAGAGGATGAGCCACTCTAAACTAAATACACTTTATATGCATGTTACTGTTGATAACAGGAAGCTTAGTTGCTGCCCTGTCAACAGAGGTGTTCCTGCAGAAGTTAATTCTTTACTGACACTGCTGTTGCCAGCACATCTTGTAATGTACTTTCAGGTTATAGACAGAGGAGAAAACTTAGTTAATGTGGCTCAAAAAGTTACCATTTTTCATAGGAGCTTTGAAATTGGTAATAAAGAAGCACTTTCTTCCTCATGCAGTAGAGTGTATCCTCCACATTCAACCTCTAGTAAAGGTCTGCTTATCCTTTGCCACACACTTGTCACTGCCCTGACTGAGCAGGCTCAGCTGATAAGGTTTTCTTCTTGACTTCCCACGTTGCAGTATGCTTTTTCCTACCAGGCTTCACAGAGTGGTAGCAGGGCAGGTACCCTGCACAGATTCCCCCTGCCCTCCCTACCCATAGGGTCTTGTTTCATTGTTTCCCTTGCACCCAATACTCAGGCAGTTACGGTTTCCCTAATTTCTCTTATGCCTCTTTCTTTGGGAGATAATGTGGCTGTCTGGTCTAGAAACTGGATCTGCTTGTGGGAGCAGGGAAGGGGCCAGAGGTGCTGGAGAGAGAATGATAAGGCAGAAAAAAAAAGGGACTTGCGTATATGCCAGTCGTGCCAAGCAAAGTTGGATCTGGCCTGTAACCATGCCAGGTGTAACACACTTTCAGATGAGTTGATTCGCCACGGGATGTGGTCACATAAACACATGCATGTAATTAATATCTGTGCTCCAGCAGACAGGCACTAATAGTGTAATAGAGTATTAGTGCAGTCTTCTTACACCAGCAGCTCCTCTCTTGTTTAGCTTGGTTTGCTTGCTAAGGCTGTTGCTGTCATTCTGTCAAAAATGCTCCCTTGCTAGTGTAACTTCTTGTGTATGGAATCTTCATAAACTATTTCTAGTGAATTTCTTCTCTAAGTTCTGTAACATTCTGGGATTTTTTTAGCACCTGAACTGCTAGTTTAGTTTTGCTTGGAAGGAAGGAAAAAGGAGAAGATTCAACTTGTATTTTGGCAGGAGTACAAAGGAACAAATTTTTCTTTTGGATGATAGCATCATTCTCTAAATGTGTTTAGTCATGTAGGTAAATGACTCGATTTCAGATGCATTCTTTAAAGCTACATTTTTTATGGTTTGAAATTAATTCCTTTTCTGCAGTTCTACAACTTAAGAATTAATACACCTATTAAAAAATAGCTTTAGACATTTTTTGATTGTCAAGGTACTTGTTCATTTTTAACTTGTGAGTTTTCTTCCTGAGTTTTTAAAGAGTAACTACTCTGTATTCTTTTCCTCCCCACACATGCGGTTTCTTTTGTCATGTGCAAGGATGTACTTCTGTTAATGCTACAGTAAACATTCATAAGCATTGACACATGAAAGAAGGTGAGGCTGTATTTCCAAAGGAAATACAGTTGTCAAAACGTCTCCATTTGGTAGGAGGTACCATTAACATAAATACCGTCAAAACCACAAATATGGAAGCAGACTATGCTGATCTTTGTCTGAGGATTGGAATGGGTTCATTTCTGCTCTTCCTGTGCAGCTTCATTGCTGGTAGGTGGTTCATACAATGTAACAAGCTTAGTTAAAGACTGTAAAACTAGAGGAAGCCATAGGAGTAGGGTGTTCCTTATCATGTAATTTGGATATTACGTTATTGAAGGATATATTAAACTGATTTCTTTACCTGTTCATTTTGATAAACTTTTAACACAGTAGTCCATAGCTTCAGCATTTTTAGAAAGTCTAATTTGAAAAAATAAACTTCTGGAACAAAATACTACATGCTGGCACAGAATTCAGTGAGTCTTCTGCCAGCTCCAGTGTGCAGAGTATACACACAGCTGAGATTTATATGAATGTTATTTCATATATTTGTTAGAGCTGTGCTTGCTTGAGAAGGAGTTTTTCTCCTTTTACCTTAGTGGTCTGAAGCAAAGTCTGCATGTGTTTGAAAGGTGTAAAACACAGAAACATAGAATGGTTTGGGTTGGAAGGGTCTTTTGAAGATCATCTAGTCCAATCTAAAGAACAACTCACAAGCCTTCTTTTACCAAACCAGTGCTTTCACTCAGGAGCTGTCAAATATATGGTTTTTACTTATGAGTTACACAGTCTTATTTCACAATCAGTGCACGAGGATGACTGAGGTGGTATATAAATGGTTTGCAAGTGTAGTAGTAAATAAAAAATCTGTGGGTAAGAGGGTTGCAAGTGTAATGATTCTGTGAAGTAGGCTGAATGGCAGCTTCTAAAGGTGTTTTTCCTACCTTATTTGTGTCAATGTAAGAGCAGATTTTTGTCATACCTTCTGTTTTGGAGAAGTAAAATTAATAATTGTGTTCCTGGAAAAGTTAGGCCTGGGAGAGGGTAGAACAAAACCTCACCTCCTGAAAACAACCAACCAAACAAAAAACCCCACCCAAATTTAGGACTCATAACTAAATTAGCGGTTACACTGCACAGGTGTGACCTAAGTATCCAAAAATCTTTCTAGTAGTTTTTCCATAACCTGTACAGCTCAAAGAAGTTGAGCTAATCCTATGAAAAGCTCAGCCAAAATCTGTCTGCATTTTGTCCTGTAATAGAAAAATGACAAGTTATTGCTTCAAATGATCTCTAGTAGAAATATTTTTATTTGGAGGAACTGTGGTAAATAATGCAGGAATTTGGTTTCTCAAACTGAGTTAGGAAAGATTACTGGGATGGAAAGTAAGGGATGAAGGTGGTGAGGAGGATGTGTGTGCAGAAGTGAACAAGGAGGATGAATGCTGTGGTGGCAGAGGTCAAGGTCTCAGGCCTCAAAGTGATAGTGAGGAGTGGATAACGGGAGGTCCAGTGTGGAGAGAAAATGGCACTGGATGACAGACACAGGTGAGGTGATAAGCTGTGAAAAGCACTGGCAGCAAGCTTCAGTGGTGCAGGGTGCTTGCACAACAGGGGTTCCTGTCAGGCTAGGAATTCCTGCATTTCATGCCCCTGAATGTTGCAGGACATAAAAGGATTTTACCTTATCATCATGGTATAAAGCTTCCGGTAGAAAAAGCTGTACATATTTTGAGGTAGGTGTTCATAGGACAGTGCACAGGAAAAACAGCTTTCTTCCCACCCTCAGCTTCTGAAATGATCAAAAATCACCAAATTGGTAACATTTGGTGGATATAGCTTGTCTTGCCTAAGTAGTAGCTACATTGTGCTTGTATTTGAAAAAGCTCTGTTGTAACCCTAAAGCCTTTAGAAAAGTGAGCAGGCAAAAATGCTAACTTTCATAATCACTTTCTGCTTTGAGTTAGGATGGACATAGTTTCTTAGGGTGGACACAGCTCCTTATGTATCTTCAGTAATTCCTGGAAGATGCATTTTAAATTATTTTTTTTTTAATTTCAAACATTTTCAACTTAACAACTTGTCCCTAACAAATTAATCATTAATAAAAAGCAAATGTTTTCAGTGTAGTACCTGTTGCAAAGTGTTGATCAAAATATATTTTTTGAAAATGAGAAAGTTCTCGAAGTATCTGCTGAATTGTCTGAGTGGTACCATAAATATTTAAGAGATATACTTTAAATAGATACTCTTTTGCACCCTTGACAAAGGTTTTTTGTCTCCTGTGGCAGAAATTTTCCAGAATGTTTGTTCAATGTGAGCTGAAATCGTTAGTTAGACTTTGGTTGGCATTTTCTATGGTTCCAAATTGTGTACTAAATCTGTTTCTGTAACAAGAAAATTGTAAGATGATGTCAAAATGTTTGTGTCCTGCTTTCAATTTACTGCTCTATGTTCTCACAGCTACAGTTCCCTAGTGTTATAGTTTTAGTCCTTTCTTTCATGAATTCCAATTCCTTGCCAGATACCTGGTGAATAACAAGCTTTGAAACTTCAAACCAGTTACTGCTTGTCTCAGGGATACTGTTTTGTTATTACTTTGTGTCAGTTATAATCCACATATTGCTGAAATGTGCCAGTCTCTCCCCATTCTTTGACTGCTTCTGGATGTTGATACTGTTTGTCGGTGTTCTTGAGTGCTCTTTACAATACAGAAACAGAGGGAAATAGCCCTGGAGAGAAAAGAAGTTCTTTCTCCTCCTGTAGAGGCTTCTTCTCTGAGACTAGTAAAAGGATGATTGGAATGTAGGTGAAGGGGCTGCAGGTAGATAGCATAAAGCAGTATTAGACTCTTAAAGTATTGCTCATGAGAGGAAATGACAACTTCTTTCTATTTGCTCTTATAAAAATCGAGTTTCCTTGTGTAGTTAGAAGTATGTGAGGTTTTAAAAGATAGTCCATAACGTTAAAGTCTTCAAGCACAGATGTTTCCAACATAACAAACATCCAGGCAGCAATGTCTTTGTGCAACTCTCAAATATAGTTTATCTTCTTTATTCAAATCTGTTACTGATAGTGTGCTTTACCACTTCTTGGTTTCCATGTAAGTGTGTAGAAACTAAGTACATGTAATGAAATTGTTAGATGTTTTCTAATTGTTTGCAAAAGAAGACCTCACCACTTTTTGGCTTGGTTTTTCTTGGCTTTTAGGTAGGGATGGGCCTATGCAATATTTAGGTGTTGAATTTAAAAAGTCAAGAAGATGTAGTGTTATGAGAATAACTGTGCAGGATGAGAGATTTGCGTTGTGCTCTGTAATAGGACCATCCTTAGAAGAAGTTCTGCATGATATGAAACACATATCTTTTGAGAGTCAGTCATTGTGTGTAAATTTCGATCTCTGTGGATACTTAATCAGTTGTCTTCAATTTTCTTCCCTGTGTGCTGCTTTTATTTTGCTGGGGGGTTTTTTGGTATGTGGTTTGTTGGATGGCAAGTAGAATGTAAATTATCTAGAACAAACAAATGGATAGTGTGCAAAATTGCTAATTGCACTTGTTCCTTGTACCCTTTCCATGAACTAGGTTTATGAATAACAGACAGAGGAATCTTTGAGGTAGTGTTGAATGAGAGTGATACTGATTTTAGAATCTGCTTTTTCTTGAGCATAGTTTTAGGTAATTGGAGTTTAGAGTTAACAAATAAAGCTATTAAAAAACTTCTCTTAGGTCAGAAACTGTAATGGAGCTTATTAGTTTTCCCATTCCACTCAGAACACAATGAAATAAATGTGTTATGTGAAATTTTTTGTTGTTTATTTGGAGTCATCTCTTGAGAATATAAAATATGCTTATTCTTCTAGTAAGCTTTTGTCAGAT
>WAAE01004112.1:0-19099 GCA_013400495.1 Nicator chloris | reverse complement strand
AACTTAGGCAGAAAAACCCAACCATGGAATAGCTTTTCAGCTATAAAATCATACCACTGCTTTATCTCAGCAGGCTGACTCGGTAGAAGAGTCCTTCCTGAGGTAAGATAACCCAAGGGAAAAAAATACTGTCAAAATGTAATTTAAAATAACATCAGAAGGCATTTTGAAAATGTTCTCTATGTTGCAGGGTGTTTGTGGGAAAGCAGTGTCTCTAAATAGCTATTTTTCCTGGACAAAAATAAGTATTTTGTGAACTTTTAAAAAACTTTACCTATAATATTTCTTGGATTTCCAAGTTCAAAGAAATTATAGAATTTAGAGTTTTAAAGGACATGAAAAATTAAAATAAAAAAATAATATACTAATTTTTTCCACTAGTGAAAGGATGTATCCAGGCTTACTGCTACATTAAAATCCTGAAATTCAATCCTTGAATTTTCAGTGTTCCTTGTCACTGAAAAAAATCATGTTTTGAAAAAAAAAAGTTGAAAACAAAATGTTTAAAGAACAACATTAAGCAGATTACATCCCTGCCACTAATCAACAGCACAAGTAGTAAATACTTAATAAAGGAAAGCTGGTTATGTAAAAATGGAAAATGGCTTAACATGAATTGGTACATTTTAGGATTATTGATGAAAACTCAACAGACTGAATAGGCCATGTAATTTTATCTAGGGATTCTTGAATCAAAGTATAGAAGGTACAAATGGAGTTGAACATATATCTATGTAAATGTATAGTTATATTTATAAAGATGCCCATCTGGATTTAAAGCCTTTAATTAACAGGAAAATTACAACACCTCTAACTTCATAATTTCTGTCCTCACAAGTGAGAATTTACATCTTGTGAAGAATATTCATAGAAGAGACAGAGTTCTTTTTTAAGAAGAACAAAAATTTTTGTGAACTCATGCTTTAATGAAATAAAAGCTCTGGTCATAAATCTGGAGGGGAAATTAATGTGGTAATTCAGAGTAAATTAATAAATTTCAAGGCAATGTATTATTTGTACATATTATTGCCAGTCAGGAGAGATATTCTGTTGAAACTGCCAGTGGTAAGAAATCACTGCTAACACATCTTGGCTACATCAGGTTCTCATAATAGAAGTACAAAACATTTTTTGGCCACGAGGTTTCTGCTTCCAACTCACCACATCAAAATTTTCTGAAAACATACTACTTCATAGTTATTAAAAAGAAATCATCAGCTTTACTTCTTTCTCATGCTATAGATATACACATGACAATACTTTGTTCCCTCCCACATGCAAATCTTCCTGCTCAGTGACATAACCATTTAGCAGGATGTCTACTCATTCTTAAATGGAAGACACAGTGTACTTTTTTCACCTGTAGTTACACTTAACAAGAAGAACTGAACTATTTTGAACTAAGACATTGTTTGGAAACATATTCCATCCTTCTACAGAAACATGTTCTTCAGCTAAAGCAACAGCTATAACTATTATACAAGATGAATAAAAAGCTCATCTTCACAAAAATTTTCCAAGTGCAAGTGTCCCACTCCCCATACTTAGAACTTGTTGGAAAACAGCAACTCTAAGTTTTCCCAAACCTCATTTATTTAAAAATAAAGGTTACACCCAGGACCAAGTAAAACAGTGAAATCAGCAATGTAAACAGGATGGAAAAATCAGTTATCCTCACATATGGAGAGTTATAAAAGGTATGTGACATACAGAATCTGTATTTCAATTAGGTCACAACTTTGCTCTAACACTTTCTTTTACTCCTTAACCTATTAAGAAAACGGTTTTCAGTCAAGGAGATGGAGATCAAAAAGAAAACCTATTGACTGTTCCATCTGAAGCCTTCTCAGGACAGGATGTCTGTACCCAAGAAAGATGTGTTAAATAACAAATATGTAGTGTGTGTGGAAGATAACTGCTTGGATTAAAAAGCAAACAAATGAAAACTTAGAAGTTTATTATGGGAAACTCCAGGTTCTTTCATATTCTGTATATTCATGAGAGTAGGAAAATATGAAAACTAAAATTTTTGTGGGATGGGAAAACTGTTTCCTGCCCATCTTTGACCTCTCAGTGTAAAACTGCTTAGCGCTTTGGTTTACAGTACAAATATTTCTGGATATGGT
This sequence comes from Nicator chloris, assembly GCA_013400495.1. Lineage (NCBI taxonomy): Eukaryota > Metazoa > Chordata > Aves > Passeriformes > Pycnonotidae > Nicator > Nicator chloris. The sequence continues at coordinate 16,973 of WAAE01004112.1, read as the reverse complement.
ACCCATCTGTTATGTATTAGTAAAATATTTCTGATATTCAGCATTCTTTTAAACAGCGCTATTACAATTTTATCGAGAAAGGTTAATAGCTAAGTAATAGTCTGACAGGTTTACAGTGGATGGTATTTCTGGAAAGAGTATTTGCTGTTTAGCATTTCTTAAGGAGAGCTGTTAAAATTTCAACCAAAGGGTTCCTGAAACTTCAAGATGATGTATCATATGTGGGGTGATTACACAGAGTATTACTCTTAAAATGTTTTTTCAAGGAAATTTGACTATTTTTAACACTTAACTAAAGACTTTAAATGGTAATTATGAGTTCATCATAGTTATCCTTAAAGATAATTTGGTATCAGCTTTTGAAATGTTCCTTGTCTTGGCTACATGTTGATCGAGGGTGTTTATTTGCATGGTAAATTTTATAGTCCTTACAGTAATGGAAGAGATGCTGTAATCTTAAGAAGTCAAAAACCACACAGAAGAAAGGAAATGAAAAATCTCAAACTGAAGACCTCCAGGAAATGTCTGCTAAAACCAGCAAATGGGTCTCATTCCCATTCCCATTCCAATTCCAACTCCTTTCTAGCTGCATGAAATTAGTGTGCTGGAGCTTTCCTTGCCAGGCTTTCCAAGCTCATGTGCATTAATGATTGGGAAGCTGTTTTCCCAGATGTGTCCACCTGGCTCAGGGCTGAGTCACAGACTCAGATGCTTCAGAGCCTTTCTGTCAGGATAAGGGGCTTGCCTCTGGCTTGGTGTATATTCTGAAGTCCCTACAAGATCCTTAAATACTTGCCTCCTTGTCATCATCAAGAGATTTTAGCTTAGCTCACCTTTTCCAAAGCAGTCTCTTCCAAAATCCCTGTTGATGCTTGGCCTTTTGATTCCCCAGGGACAAAAAAAAGGAGAGATGATCCCAGATGCCTTTTTTACTTGTTTACTGTGAGAGTGACTGAGCACAGGCACAGGTTGCCCAGGAAGGTTAGCGAGGCTCCACCCTTGTATATATTAAAAGTCTGTCTGGCCATGGTCCTGGCAAACCAGCTCCACCCCACCTGAGCAGGAGAATTCTATCTGGGAGCTGGGACAGTACTACTTGCAGAGCTTTCCTGCTTTAAGAAAGAGACAAACAGCTCTGGGAAATACTTCCCATTCACCCTCCCCAGCCAAGAGCACTGCTCCCTCTCTTCCTGGACGTGCTGGGGCAGTGCAGAACAGCTGCTTATATCTACCACAGGGCACCTGTAGGCACAAGAAAGTAACTGGGTGGCATTCGTGCAGGTACATGGACATCTCAAACCCAGGGTTGTTGGGGACAGGAGAAAAAGATCCTAAATACCTCACTACCACCTCTGCCCTAGGGACAGGATAAGGACTGACAGACAGAGGCCATAAGTGGAGCTTCAGAGAGGGTTGAGGGTGAAGAAGCTCAAGATCCCCAGCACCAGCACTGGTCTGTTGAAATACCTCTGTGCCTTTGCTTCCAGTGCTTAGTTGCTGACATTGAGATGCTACTTTTCTCCATCAGTACTGCAAAAGAGTCCAGCAGAGCTGCCCATCACTACCTCACCAGATTTCTTCCCAAAGGAGATTTTTCCAGTTTCAGGTTCAACTGAAAATGCAGCTCCTGTTTCAAGGTTTCCTGAGGAGCTTTGAGGAGACACACCCCCCAAGCAGGCCCATCTTTATGCAAAACAGCAGTCACTTACTTTTCACAAGTTCCTCAGCAAAATGTTGGCAAGGCTGACAAACAAACAGGAAATCTCACATGCAAGATATATAATTTTAAACTAAAGAAAAACCTTGGTTCAAAGGTACATAAATTTAACCTGGAAAGAAAATAAGCAAATATGGCAAAAAGAAGAGCTCACAGATAGACTGCAATAAATAAATCTTATGTACAGAGAAGCTTGTCGGGATAAAAAACATTCTGAAGTTCACCACTAGATTTGGGACCAATACAGCTTCACATGGATGCAAAAAAAGAGGCAAAATGAACCTCTTGCTGTTGTACAATCAAGGCAACAGACCTATTTCACACAAAGAACCAGCTAATCAACCTAGAATGCAAACCCAACGTGATAGACTCACATATCCACTGTGAAAAGCTGTCCATGTGCTCCACTGATTAGGCTGGCTGAATACACACGGAATTCATTGGGAAAGAAAACTGTAGCTGCAAACAAAATGTGTAGTCTGTCCCACCAAGTATGGCTGAGCATAAGCCATATCACAAAAATTAAGAAAAAAATTGAAAAACACTGAAAAATATTACAGCTGCCCTCTATATAGCCATGAACCCAATAAAAGGCAGTAAAGAATAACTACCTTTAGTACTATGAGAAACAGTTTTGGCTTCTGTAAGAAGCACTGTTCAAAAGGGCATTACACCCACCAGACCCTTTTTCATCACTGCTGAATTTCCAGTTTTCCCTTTTGGCCCAAATAACATATGAAAGGTATCACCAGTAAACTTTTTTCATCCTTAGGGTTTGACAAAGATGTTTGGGTAGTGGCACAAAGCAGAGGTGGATCTACATAGGACTGAAGCCACTCAGCTCAGAAAAGAAAGTGCTGTAAAGAGCTACAAAATAACATCTTTACTGAAGGCATTTATTCCCCACTCACTGGGGCCTCTGAAGGCACAGGGAATGTTTGGGTCTCTGCTCAGCCTGGAGGACAGATATCCAGGAGCACCTTCAATGAGGTTGAGGAGTGTGAATGTTTGAGATCAACCCCTGGGGGACTTTTGAATCACCTCTTTCTAAACTGGGTTACTAGCAGTAACTTTGGTGTTGTAAGTGAAGATGAAAAAAAATGAAAATGAAAAGGAAAAAAATGAAAAAAATGAAAATGAAAATGAAAATGAAAATGAAAATGAACATGAAAATGAACATGAACATGAACATGAACATGAACATGAACATGAACATGAACATGAATGAAAATAGCACCATACTTTCTGCAGGAAGGAGAAGGAGCTGCCTGCCACATGACAAGCTCTGCCAAGTGTGTTCTTCTGTCACCTTCAACTGACTCCTGTCACCTTCTGTTGGTTTCTAATGTCTATTTAATGCTTTGGGCTCAGTCTTTAAAGGCACGAGTCCCATGCATATGAGTGAAATCATGAAATCTGACCTTTGAACCGAAGTGGTGGATGCGTCCCGGTGAGGAGCCAGTTTAGTTTTGATTTGTCTCAACACTGGTTGTCAGAGGTGTGTGGGGGAGAGGGTGCACAAGTGCCACATGCAGGGGACAACTAGAAGAAGATGGGAGAAAGCCTTTTCTCTGGGGAGAGTTCACCTGGCAGCCAGTTCATGTCTCACAGGGCACAGGCAGGCAGCAGCAGGCACTGGACTGCCCAGAGAGGCTCCACTGTGATGGTGAAAGGTCTGCACCGATGGACTGCAGGGCAAGGTTGGACTGGCCCAGTGGTCTCCTGCCCACAGGCAGACTTGGGGAACTTTTTCAAACTGAGACCGGTTTCTGAGGAAAAGAACTTTTGTGGAAGTACAGCAGGCAAGATTCATAGTCATACTTATTTTTCTACTCCTAAAAATTATTCTCTTCATTCAACTTCCCTATTTGAACATCAGAACTTCCTTCTCCTTCCACATCCCAGTTAGCCCTAATCAGACTCCCCACAACACTCCCAGACTCCCCTCCCATCATAAACAGTTTTGTATCCTTATTCCAGACATTTCAATGCTAAGAATTGAAACACACTAATTTTATTGATGTTGTCTATTTTTGTTGATTTTGTCTACTAGGTCTATTAGGATTGATATCTGCTAAGGTTATCATTAGTATGGCAAACAACATAAAACATAAATTGGTGCCCTCAGAAGTCCTCCCCATCTCACTGCCATACTTCCAAAATAGGAACCACAGATATGAGGAAGAGGCTAAGTCCCTGAAGGTATTATACTGATAGAATTTCAATAATTTCCCTCTTCCAAACAAAAGCATAATCATGACTAGATAAAAGACTAGTTTCCACTAAAGAACATACCAGTGTTCACCACAAATCAGCTGGGAATTAGTGTGTGAGGTCCTGGCAATAGGAATAACATAGACAAAAATTGCAGTCCACTCTGGGGCATCTTATGCAAGTGCCATCAAAAAGCACTGTCTCTCTCCCTGTAAATGACCTGCAGATAGATGAGAAATACCAGGAAAGACTGAGACTTGGCAGAAAGTACTGCTTGAGTAACAGGCTGAATTGTCTTGCTCAAAAATGAGAATTTATAGAATCTTTAGGACTTTCAGAAGTCTTCAATTTTTTTATTACAAAATATAATTCAGGTCCTTTTTGTTTCAAATTCCGTAATAGAAAAAAAAAAACTTTTTAATCTCATTAATTCTCATTAATCTCTCAAGCAAATGGTAAAAATGGTAAAAATTTTCTAGCATAAATCCTTTCTTCCAAAATTTGTGCTACCTTTATTTTTAAGATGAGTTTCCACCTTAAGACTGAGATTCCACTTAATAATTCATCTTCCTGGTCTCAGAGTAATTCAGAAAAAAAAAAAAAAAGTCATATTACAGTGACAGTGATTGTGAATATCTCTTATTTCATTTTTTTTGCACCTCACTTGGCCACTCAGACCTCAGAGTGCAGACGACAGAGCTGCATCAGACACTGATGGAGGAAGGCAGAAGTGGGGAAAAGGAGATGAAAGCAGTAATAATCTAAAAGTCTGTTTGTAAGTTTGCGTGATCAGTGATCTTTGATGGAATAGACAGCTCCTCACTAACACATTTGTTGCCTACACTTGAGCATACAATGACACACCACCAACTCCCCCTTAATTTTCCTGTGATGAGTTTTTTGTGCCCTCTGCGAGCTACTTTATAGGACAGGGCTAAAAAACCCCACTTTCCTACTTGCATGAGCTGCTTCCTACTTTTACCAGTTGCAATTTTGATATTTAAATATTAATTCGGGCTGTGGGGATAACAGGCATTGGAAGGGTTGGGATTCTTTTTCTTTTTCCCAAATGGTTCTCTGGAGAACAAGGCACAGTGGGTGTAGGTGCTGGCATTGCCATTACATCTCAGTCTTCCAAGCTGTTTTTCTTCCAGACTAAAGCTGTCAGTCAGGAGGGACTGTGAGAAGTGAGGCGGTGCTTCGTGATGTGGACTGAAGTTCACAAGAGACCAACTGATTTGCTCTTGTGACCTAGCACAAATTTGAAATTCCTGTCTCCAGAGGTAAAAGGTTAATGGAATAACCTATTTTTCATCTAGCTCCCTACTGCAGAACACCCTTTTAATTATTGCTATTATTTATTGATTTATAAAGTAACACGTAACATAAGGTACTCAGCAAGGAAATTATGAAGCATATAAAACACAGTTAAAATGATCAAAGAGATGTCTGATCTGAAGAGATCTGTGATGACAAATATGGAAAAGCACTTCTCCGTCTTGGAGACAAACATCAACTTCACGGTGTCTGGTTATGCAGACACAAAATACACACAAAAAAGGATCCATCTGTAAGTTAAAAAAAAAAAAAAAAGAGGGATGTTAAAACCCCACACTTGTTTAGAAATGTAAAAACTGCCATATTAAGAATTCAGCTATGAAGGAATGCACATTGTAATTCTTAGTACAAGTCAGAAAACCGGTCAATGACCCAAACTTTTTAGTGTCCATAAAAATCACCTTGATTGTTTTAATGCCACGACAGTTGAGGCAGCATTTGAAGCCACATTGCCGTGAAGTAAGAAAGAACCAAACCCCACTGGAGGCAGATGTGATGTCCCAATGCTCTGACCCATATCAGGGCTTCTAAAGGGTGCAAAGGTATCACGAGAAGCTGCAAGAGCAGGAAAATCTCATGGATGTTGATGTGTTCTCGATGCTGCAGCAGTAGGAAATGGGAACAGGGAAAAGAGAAGAGCTTGCTGTGCTGGAGACCTGCTCCTGTTGTGGTTCCCTGCATTCCCTTGGCCCCACAAGCACAGTGGGTGCCCCCGAGTCCAGTGTGCAAACACAACGTGCTTCCAGCTTCCACACACAGTGTTAAGGCTGCATTTGATGCTTCTCTAATGCAGCCTGGAGCCAGGAACTTCAAAGGAGCACATCAAAGCTGTTATTCACAGCAGAGAAGAGAGTGTGAAGCTGGGTGGCATTTTTTTCTCTCCCCAGTGAATATTAAACTTTAGGGGGCTTCCCAAAGGACATATGAGTGATTAAAAAAAAAGGAAAACTCTCCTTCGTATCCTAGGGAAAGAAGGGTAGAGACCCTGTAGAGGCAGATGGAGGAAAAAATGAAAATTTCTGTCTATTAATACATCTCCTGGATAGCCTGCTATGCTGACAAGGGAGGGGGAGGGTGGGAGAAAAAAGAACTAAGTTTCATCTTTGTTTCATTGGTATTTTTCTTTTTCTTTTTTTTTTTTTAATCTGAGTCACAAAAGCTTAAAATGATGAAATGAGCATGTGCAGCCTGACTGAGAGAGAAGACAGGCAATTACTGAAACTCTGGGCCACAATATCAGCTGCCTGCTGACTCCTGCGATTGAATTAAAACAATCGTAAGAATAGTGCAAGGACTTGCCCTTGTCCTGCTTGTCTATGTGTTTATTTAATTTTCTGTCCAACTGACTCTCAAATAAATTGGGAACAGCTGCCATTTTTTTGATTCAGTAGCTCCATTACCCCCCAATGACATCATTCTGGGCACGCTCACCAACAATAGGTCATTATGCAGCAATTACTTTATTGATTTATGGAAGTTTTTAAGCTCCACCAGGAATATGCACATTCAAGGGAAAAAAGGACTTTTCCTTCTGCACTGTTGTAAGTAGTGAGTTGCTGCAGTAGGCAGGAATAGTATTATGGACACAAAATAGAATTTAGATTACAAAGGGGAAAAACATTTTCACAATTGGTTACGTTGTCAAAGAAAAAAGATAAGATTTCAGAGGAGGATCCTGCTGTGAACTGATGTTTTGAAACCATGATTTAATGTGGCAATTAAATGTATGATGCAAGTAAAACTGCTGTGTAACAGACTGCAGTAAAAACATGCAATATTTGCTATAATGGACTGATGCATGGCCTTTTTGAGGGACTGCAAAAACCATTTAAGAATTATTATCACATGGAAACATTTGCTTTCTTCTGTTCTTACTGATATATTAGATCAGCCATCCTTTGTACTTCAGACACTATTCTAAGGGAGGAATGCAAAAACAGTGTAGTGACCAGTGTTATGATCTTTGAGCTTTTAATCATCTGCCTGGTTTGAAATCAAGAAATTTGGAAGACAACTGATGCTACAAAGTAAAGCCGTTTGTCATCTTCTGTATTAAAAACAAAACCTGTTGGAACACACCAAAAAAGTGTCACTGTGGTTAATAAAATAGAAGTAAACAATGGAAGAATTTTATAATCTTTTAAAATAGAATGGACATTGATCTATATGGAACACAGATAGAAATATCCCTTTCATGAAACTTTTAGAAGAGGGCAAATACCTGCAAAAACTCTGTCTGAATATGTATTTGAATATTTGAATGAGGCTTATGCTTACACTTCTCAACATTTACTTATAAAACTTTGGTCACTTGCTTTTCTTTGCACTAGAGAATATAAATTTCTTTGCACTGGAATCAAAAAACGGCTCACTGCAGTCATCAGGAGAATAACTGGAATTTTCAAAAATTTGGAGAGTGACGCCTGAGCACCACAGTATTCAGCAAGAGCTGAGTGCCTTAGATGGATATTGAAACTTCACTCTTTTTTTCTTTTCCTGTTCCTGACTTTGATGCTTAAAACGTTTCAGTCATCCACAGAGAGGGAAGAACCTGAATCCTGTGCTTTACGTGAATCGTTGCAGTGATGCACAATAGAGGCTCTGATCTTCAAGGGCAGATAAGAGACAGTAGCAGGTTCCTAATTCAAAGGCTGATAAATGCAAACCACAACATTTCTGCAATGATTCCAGGCCCTTTTGAAGACGTATCCATACCGGATGACTGAAATGTACAAGTTGTGAACATGACGTAGTCAGATGTTCTTCACATTAACTTTTCTCTACCAGTTGCACGTAACAGACTGCGGAAATAAACTCACCTTGTGAATGATTCATAAAGAGGAAAAAATGGGTTGGGTAGCTTAATTATAATGAAAAAACCATGAATTTTAGAAAATACCTCAGGAAAATGTCTTCAGGTCTGCAATCAACACCACCTCGGTACATTACTGTGCCTAGCAGACTCTCATATTATGACTTGCAGAACTGGGACTTGGCTCTAGATTGAACATTACAAATGTTCTGACAAAGTATTGGAATAATATTTGTGATTTTTTCAGTATTTTATAGATCCATTTTACAACCATTTCATTTGTTGTAACATGTCCAATCATTCTTTCTACATCAAATATATGCTAATGTTTGAAAAATTTGGTTTTTTTCAGCAAAATTATCCTGGATGAAAGAAATATCCTAATTTTCAGGAGGTCATGCTTTGAAATGCAAAAAAACTAAATAGCTCATTAGATCTGCTGGTACCACATTAGCAGGAACGACATAAAATGAAGATATTATGATTAAAATAATAACATATCTGTATTTGATCACATTTTTTGCATTTCATATACTAAAATAAATATGATCAAATTATCTGGACGCTCCAATGGCATAAGTTTAACTCCTTTTTTTTTCTACTTGTGACATTTGCACTTTGATTGAAAAACATGAAGGGATATGAGATTCCTTCTCCACAGTCTGATTATTCTTTAAATTTCTCCAATACAACTGTTATATTTTACTTGCATCATCACAGAGACATTGTCATGAAGTCAGACATGACTGTTTTATAATGCCCTTGTAACTTGAAGTACAAGCCTGGACTCTGTGATCTCCCCACAGGGGCATACAGTTATACAATTTTTTTTTTTTTTTGCCTTTACTATTTTTACTGCATTCATTACAAATGTGAGATTTCTGTGTGGCATTGATGAAGCCGCAACAATTAATTGCATTACCCTGATCTTTCTGGTTTTGTTAACTTTGCCAGACTTTTCCCATTTATAAGATCAACTAATGAGAGAACACCTCTCGAAATTGGCCAGTCAATTACTACAAAAATTATCATTTAATTTATCAAAATAGCACTTTCAATACCACAGCAATGCAGAGAAGTTAAAAAGCTAAACTAGAGAAAGAGTTATCCACAGATACATCAAGGGACCCCAGTCTCATTTTTCCTGTGCATGCATCTCCCATGGGCAGCACAGGAGGTTTTCCTGCAAGTGGAAACTGTTGTTAAACCACAGGTATTGAAATTTACATTTCTTATTCTGGTCACAAAGCAGGTCAGGAGTGCAGAAAAGCAGGACAGCAGGTGTTCACTCTTGTGGAGGCAAATGAACCAAGAATGAGGACAGCACAGACAGAACACCTCTAACAATCCCACCCTCTGGTTCCCTGAATGCTGTTTCTGATCCCCCTGGCATGTGAGGTCACAGAGCTAGGCTGAACCTCAGTGGAGTTGACAAGGGGGTGATCCAGCTGGAAGGGAAATGGGACAAATCCACTGAGGACCCATGGAAATGGAGAGCAGGGCAGGGCGACACTGGGTGCTCAAATTCCCCTTTGGCTACTGGAAATCCTTCAAAGCCAGCAAACTGGCATGCTACCAAAACCAATTGCTAGTGCCAGAACACATTTCTATGGTACATCAAGTGACAGATTTTGCAGTCATACCATAAATAATGCACCTTCTCCTCAAGTGAGGTGAAATGCTGTTCTACTGAAATTAATAGCACTAACTCAATTTATAGTGGCAGAGAATCTGTTTCAGCGTGTTAAGATCTCCATTGATGTCTTCTGGGTTTAAGTTATGACTCCTTAGTTTAAAAATTCCACCTGGAGTTATTAGTAAGGAAAAGGAAATTCCTCAATTCCTCCCTCTTCCAGCATCCTGCTGGTATTGAGAAGGCTGCAGAGGTTACAAAACTTCTCATTTTGTGTCTTTGCAATGAGCAGGTTTTCTCACGAAATGGACATTCTTCCTGACAGTAGTGACTAAGACAGAATCCCACATTCCAATACAGGGCTTGGAACTAGATCTTCAAGGACCATTCCAACCCAAAACATTCTACGATTTCAACCAATTGATGTAATTACCCTGTATCAGTGGTGAAATGTTAAGCCTCCATAACGCCCATGTGTCGTTTTTCCACCTTGAAACCTTAGGTAAACACTTCTCTACATAATTATTTATCATCAAAAGGCAGAGTAGGTAAGAGAGACAATAGTTAAATGTACTGCCTACTGCCACAAAAGGTCAGTGCCAGAGGTAGGATCAGAAGTCAAGCTCTGGATCATCTAACAAAATTTCTCTATGTGATTACATTCACCATTTGCGGATATTAAAGATATGTAGATATTGAAAAATGTCAGAAAAAAACCTCTCCTTCTGTAAGGGTATCTGTGCCATTGTTTCCAGAAAAATACAGGAAGCTACGAAGGCAAACAGCCAGTTAGAAAATTATAGACACAGCCAAGGGATGCATTAGCAAAAATAATCACTGCCTGTCCTCAGCCAATGAAGATTTCAATTTCGCTCCTTGGCCTAGGCAGCCTAGCTTTCAGTCCTGTGGGGCTTTTTTTTCTCCCTCTTCGTACAATTTCCAGTTGCTCTGAATGCTTTCAGCACCTTTAGGAATGGTAACTTCACATTAGACTGTGGGACAGGCCTGTCCCTTGGCCTGGGCTCAGATGCCAACCCTGGGAGCCGCTGGGACTGTCACTGGTTCTGTAGCCGTGCCTGTGGCTGGTGGGGCTCAGGCGTCACCATAAAAACTGATTCGTGTGAATTACCAGAGTGCTTTCTACCCTAAACATAGTTTTTCAGCTGAACTTTGCATTCTATGCAGATGCATTTTTGAAAACTAGAACTGAGCATAAAATCGCATTATTTAAGTGGCATGTACTAGGTAGGTATGGTCTAAGAAACCTGGCAGTAACTTACTCTGTTTGTGGCTTCTACTTTGTTAGACTCTGAGGAGCCATGAATCTATCTTGTCCTTAAAAAACAGAAAGAGGGGGCCTTTAAAATGAACATAATGCTTAATTTATATGCCACAGGAGCAGCATATCAAGGCCTCTGTGCTGATTAGACCCAGATGTTGGTAACAATGTTAGTGTTATGGACCAACTGCAGGTGTGGGAATAAATCCCTTTCCCTGGGACCCTCAGCAATCAGACCAGTGGTTTCTTCTGGCTCTCAGCTCACAGTTTTCAATTAGCACTACAATGGTATTGTTGTTCTCCAGCATTAGATCATATGTCATGTAAATGAAGTTGAATATACACTTTAACTTGACAAGGTGATTAAGGCCAAGGATACATATGTTCACTATTATAACATCATCAAGGTTAAAAAATAAGAATAAAAAAATAGCCCTGACATGCCATAAAGTCATTATTATTTTGGCTTATCGGTAGATTTTCACATTTTATTTTCATAAAACAGAACAAAGTGCAGAGCAGGGCTAGAGTAGAATTTGAATAAAAGGCAGACAAAAACATTATATGTGTAAAATTATATACGTGTGTGTGTGTGAGTACAATGTTTAATTATGGACTTTTATGTTTTTATGTAAGTCTGACATCTGAAAATTTGGATCGCTCTTTACTTCCTTTCTCAGCTTTCTGTCCACTCTCCTTACCTTTTCCTCTCATGTCAATGAATAGTGCATGCACAACTATTTCCACAGCAGAAGAAACAGAAATATTCTTGAAAAGCCATCTATGTTAGGGCAATGAATCCAGCTCATCAGTGCCAGAGGTTGTTTTCTCTGTCTCCTTTGGGTTTCATGATATTTAGAACACCACCATGGCTCACTAAAACATATTAAGGGCTCTGGTAAGTAAAGGAGCCATACTCCTTTTCCACACATGCATAATTCCCATTAATGTCAACGGCCATTACCTCTGCTAAGAAGAGTGCAACTACTAATATTTTTCTTATATGTTCACTTTCATCAGGTTCTTTTTGCCAGAGCTGTGGGACTGTGTATTATTCAGTGATAGCAAAACAAAAATAAAAGGGAAAACCTTGTGAAAGTAAAGGAAAAGAGTGACATAACCAGCATAGAGACATGGTCTGATATATTGTTTGCAGGACAACAAGATGATTTCTCTTTCCTGGTGGTACAAGGGAATTGCCAACACAAATCCTTTAGAAATGCAGGAAATATAAGTGGCCCCTGAAGTTGTCAGGTGTTACCAAGGGTTATCAAGCACCAATTAATTGCCACCATAGGCCATCACAAAACTTATTCTGGGATTTATTCTGAACTCAGGACAAAGTGCACAAGGACAAGGTCCCACTGCTCTACAGACTTAGTGAAGCTCAACACAGAAAACTGCATTTGCTCTCTCAGAGAGCAGAGCTCAAGAGCTCAGGAGTTTATTACAAGAGGGACTATCATCTTTTCTGCCATTTGCTTACACTCAGCAATCAACAGTGCAAGCGCTTTTGGGTGTTCCTGGGCTATTGGGCATGGAGTCACAAGGAAATATCCCTGAGTGAGGTGCAACTTGGTGCAACAGCCATAAACTGCAAATCTTGGATATTACAATCTGTTCCAATCCTTTGTTATTCTACACATCTTAACCTACTGTGTCCTGCCTTGCAAGAAAATGGACACAAGAGCTGACAAACAGGAATTATCTTGATGTGCTTTCATCACTTCCATGCTTTCCAACATGGAAGCCAAGGAAAACTGCATAGCTCAGACCACACAAACATTCAATGAATAAAAGGAATTCCTGACCTTCTATCAGTAACAAATATTTTCTGTATCTTCTTTGATCCCCAGTAATTCTAAAATATCTGTTGTGTCCACTTCCCTTAGGTATGTCCCTTACTCTTGCCTTAAAACATTCCTGCAAAGCACTTGTGAGAGAGACTGCAGTTATGCATCCAAAGGCTGTGACAAGATAAAGAATGAACTCCTGACTCTCTAGGACTTATTGTTATATAGATTCATACCACTGTTACTATTCATGGATTCCCAATTTGGTATCCCAACTTTTGTTTCAAAAGCATTGAGAAACATGTATTCTACCTATGAAGAGTAATAATTCAAGATGGCCAGAGAAAAATAAATCTGGTTGGTGTAGGATTTGAGAACTCAACATTTCTTTGCTGCACAGGTTTGAAACAAAACCTAAGGGAACTCACATCTTTCTAGATGAGAAATTGCAGATCCTAGGAAGTCTGGGATTCCTGACTTGGAGGAAGAGAGGGGAGAAGAACAGAACAGGAGTGGCAAAATTAAAAGCACAGAAATCCCAGAAAGACAACAAAGCCAGAATCTTACCTGGGCTTTACTAGAATTTACAGGTGAGTCCTGGGAAACCTTTGAATTTCCAGGAGTTCAGGTGTACTGAAAAAAGATGTTGTCTGACCTGTTTCAACTATTTCTGGTTATAAAAATTGTGAGTAATATTCTATAGTGACAAAGTAATCTAAAAACTTGCCTCATACAGTTTTATCCATCCTGTATTAACTCAGGACACTGAAAAGTCCAAGAATAAGTAATGTGCGAAATAAAAACTTCAGCTTTAATGATTGATTAATGGGACCACTGGCATGCTCACTTACAGGTGACAGGTCTCACACAAACAAGGTCCTGTTTGTGGCTTTCACGTTGGAGAGGTATTAAAAATCATTCACCTCTGTTAAAAAGTACTGCCTTGGTAACAATGTCAACATAAATTAACTTCAGCAGAACTGTAAGTAACAGGAGTTAATAATGATTTAACTTACAAACCTTACAAAAGGGCTTCAGAAATTTGTACATTTTTGAGGCAGGAAACCATAAACTTAATTTAGGGACAGGGTTCTTTCTTCTGGCTTTGTCTTCTGAATGTTCCCTCAAATGGTGTGCCCTGCATGGTTAACAATTCTCCTGAACAACAATTAATCCATGCTGACACATTTGTCAGATGCATTGGAGTAATTAACTTAAGTTTCAACAGGTTATTCCCAATTTTCCTGAACAGAAGCCTTTGTGTACCATTTTAGCAGTAAATTATTATAAGAGTGCTCACACTGGTATATAAAAATTGTATTAATATTTGGCTCCTATATGGAAGCTTTAGAGTTCAGAGGTTGCAAAGATTTTTTCTTCTTTCATGCAGCTGGATATATTCTTTGAACTGGGGAATGGTGAATTTCTACACAAGATTTGTCTCTAGCAAAGATGTTCACAACAGGAGGGCTCCTCCAGGAATTCATTTTGCCAACCTGAAGAGAAATCTTAAAGTAAGACTCAGGGTCAGAGTAGACTACAGAAAGCAGCTACCTCAAGATCAAACCCATCTCCAGTAGCATGGCCACAGTGAAAGACAGAGGGAAAATAATCTAGAACTCTTAAAAGAATTTATTTTCTTTGTTTTCAACAGTTCCACTTTCTTTTCACTTGTTACTTTACTCACTTTCCTAGACACCAACTCACCTTTTAAACTCATAAAAATAGTGACCACAAAGGCAAAGTTAAGGGTGTAGTTGAGTAAAGTCTCAGCATGAAACAAGTCAAGGCCAAGCCAAGAGTTTATTGTAGCAGGTGTTGATTCCTGGCTGTTAACCAGCGGGAGTAAAACATAGCCAAGAAGTATGCCACTTAAAGATGACTAAATATGCCATTTTCCCATTTATTGGAGGAAAAGCAATCGATGGTGTGCCTCTGCTCCATAGCAATCATGTCCCAGATGTGAGAGTGTATTTCAACAGGACACCAGTTAAATGGATCCTTCTGCTGTTACAGCCCCACCATGATCCGAGCAGTTTCGGTTCTGAGCAAAAGCAATGGGGTCGTTTAATCACAACCCAGCTAAAAAATGGCAATCTAATCAAATTTAGATCGTTCAGGGCAGGTGTCAAAGCACAGAAATTATCATGAACTTAGGATATGTAATAAACTTAGGCTATGATAATCCTGTGTAGGTCTCATCCTGAGGTCTGGATCCTGCTAGCAGAGGAAGCACTTAGGAGCAAGGCCAGCCTTTGCATCCTGGGGAGGACGAAAGACTGGAGAAATAGAGATGCTGTTATCCTGTTTTCTTTCTGCTGACAGGAGGTTAGTGAGTTCAAAGGGAAGTCTGTAGAGACAAAAGTCATTTCTATTGTTATAAGAAACTCCCAACTCCCTCAAACTCCTCTGCTAATAGTTCATAACAAAAATGCAAGAGTGGTTGAGGCTCTTAAAGACTTCCAAGTGTAGGTAAAATACCTTTCAAATCAAAGACAAGTACTCAGATGCAAGCCACATGCACAGCAAGCACTGTAAACAATATTTACATAGAGTGGCTTTAATAAGTAATCTATCAAAGAACTAGAAATACCCACCTCAAAAAGACCCCTCCCAGCAGTCACTACTCTCAGGGGCTGAGCTGTTTACACTAAAGGCCATTCCTCATTCCTTATTCATGTCCTTGCAGTGAACAATAGCAATATTATGCTGAAAAGTTGAGTAAATCTATACCACCTTTCACCAATACCTTCATGAACCAATGAATCCATGGGGATGGATGGCATTATTCCACAAAGTATTGTGAAAACAAGCAGCATTGTTAGGCCCACAGTACATTGTTGATAACCAAGTAGAGTCAGAGCATAAAGGAACACGTTGCAGGTAAAGAAAAGATAAGTGTTCTGCAAACACATATAGAGGAAATAATATGCTTTTTGTGCTGCTTATTCATAGTTAAACTATAACTGATTTTCACATTTAAGCAACAGCTTCCTAAATATAGCCTTGACAAACATCTGCCTTTCCTTCATTTTCCTGTCTGTTTCTGAAACAAGTCTGACCACTGCTAGGATGAGGAATTTAAATTTAAACGGATGCTTGAAAATCACGTGTGTTTTGTAGCTATGCCTTGATTGTACTGGGAGATCTAGCCTGAAGGCCAAGCATGGCTGAGGTTGCAAGGGGAGAGGGGGTGGAGAACAGGGTGGTGATGAAGGCAGAGGATGACACTGAAGACCCTGCACAGATGTCTTGTTAGTGCAAGAGCATCTCTCACTGGCCGAGATGAGGCAATGACCTAGAATAAATTTGCCTCTTTCTGGATGAAAAACTTAGTCCTCAAACCACTAGAAACATCTTGAGACATAAAAAAAATGTGATATAAAAGCATGGATGATGCCTGAGCAATTACAAATAATGAGGGGGATCTCTGACTTATATTAATGCCTCACACACTGCACATGTTTGTGTCTATATTCAACACAGAGAAACACATGAATGGTGTACTTCATCCACACTAGGGAGAGTGAGTGAGCACACTGTTATTTCTATTTAACCCAGTTATGGAATTTTTTTCTTTAGATGTTACATTTGACTTAAATCTATTAATCAGGTACGGATCAGGGTCTAGATTTTAGCAGTTGCCATGGGATGAACAGTAAAGTGACAGCAGCTGTAACAGCAGTTCTTATGTTTTAATGTAACTGTTGTGGAAATGAGCTGTACACACAACCCACACTATTTCTAGCCTAGAGACGGTTTAGGAAATGTAGATTAAAAGGGTCTTACCATCCATTCATGCTAGGCACCTTACAACCACATGGAAAAACAAAGTCTGGTTAACAGCTGATAACCTCATTTAGTATTAGCTTTAACTTACAGTAAACCTCCCAACTGCAGTATCCCTCCTCTGTCGTTTATATCTACTGGACATATGTGCCTAAAGTAAGCGTAAAGTAACTACACCTTACTCAAATGTCATACATCCCTTAAGTGCAAATTAACTGGGCCCTGTGTTTATTACAGTGCAGCTTTCTAGACCTCCTTGGGTGTAGGGTCAGTTGGTGTTTCTTTATGAACCCCTTTATGAAAGTTTTCTGTGCTTTATAGCTCAGCCATTAAATTTTGCTCCAGGGTGAAGCTTCTTACAAAAGGTTTAAGTCTAGAAGATTTTTTTTTTTTTAATA
>WAAE01004110.1:0-34071 GCA_013400495.1 Nicator chloris | reverse complement strand
TCCCACTAAACTGTTTTTTCTCTAGGGATGGCAAAAGAGCTGATCAGCTCAAAACCAGCTGGGCACACACTCATCAGCAGCTTTTCCCAGTCTTCCCTTGCCCTGCAGTGAGAGGCACTGACAGCAGAAAGTGATTCTTCTTTCTATCTGGCAAAGTTCAGCACAGCCATACAAGGCCAAGTTGATGCAGCCCTCATCTGTTATCTGTGCCTTAATCCAGTTCCCTGGTATGAATCAGGTTTGCCACCTTTACAAGGTTCTTATGTTGTTTTTCCCGGGACAAAAATCTCATGAGCTTGCAAATTGGGCTGCAAATATGATGAAAATTGGATGTTTTACACTCAAATACCTAAAACATACAGAAGTCCACTTAAGCAAATATTTCAAAATACTCTGGAGTTTTGATTTGTTTTGTGTCAGTGCTCAGATAATTTTCGGCATAATTCTTACTTCTGAATACACAAAAAGACAGAAGTATCTCTACAGACTGAAGCAGGAAACCTGAAACAAACAAACAAAAAACCTAAACAAAACTAAATACAACTAGTTTTATTGAGTCTGTTGTAAAATAGCATTTGACTTTCTATCGAAATTAGTATCTTGCTTTTATTGGTTATCAGGTTTTATAAGTTTTTTTTTTGGTTGGGTTTTTAACTTTCCCAGAGAGGAAAAAAGATTTCATGAAAACATTTGTTAACGTATTGAAATGCTTCTCCATGTCAGACTCCAGTCTTGTTTCTTGCAGGCATATAAAAATCCAGCCACTTTAATACAAAAAACTATTAGTGCAGATACTTTTCTGATGTCAGAATCACTGGAATGTGGTGCTACAAGACCTCATTTACTTTGGCTTCAAAACCAAGTTTGGGAACTATGTTTAAACATGTCTTATATACTGCAAAAAGTACTCCTTAAAAGACTGTAATGAGACCTAACTGCGCTAAACCCACAAAATATAAAATGCACACAAGACTTAAACATTGGATAAACTTTTAGGTGAGACTGAAATACAATTTATCTCAGTCTGTACTAGCTGAATAAACTGACAAATACACTTTTCTTGAATTGCATTTAAAATAAATTCAACATGATTCACTACTTTAAATTCCCAGTATGGACAGACACGAGAGAACCAGATAAGAAGGAGAAGTAAATTTAAAAGGCAACTGTCATTTTTACATAACCATAATGGTAAGGGGAAATAATGAAAAGCTGGTAAAACAGAATGCCAGAGAGAATTTCAGCTGTGATAGAAGTATGTGAAAAATCATCTATCAAAACCAACATGCAGCTCATATCTGATACACCCTTTAAATAAAAGAGAGCTGGTGATACTTACAATACTATCAAATTTAAATTTGTTCTGTCAAAAGAAATACCATCACTAATGGATTTGGTAAAATAACTTTCACTATGAAAGTAAGTTATTGCCATAGAACCCTCATGTGGAATATGAGCTGTGACTTCCATAGTGAGGAGATTAAAAGATACACATTACAACTGTCATCTAAATTATGAATTCACAAGATAGACATACATACATATTGAAACCCACAAGATCATAAAAGAAACTGTTACATCATACAAAGCTATATGAAACATGACACAAATGTAAGTAGATGAGTAACTGCTGGCAGGGAAACGGTAGTTTTGACTTTCATATTTTTATGAATGGAATTTACATTTTACTGGGTTATCTTTTAAAATAGATATTAAATATGGCAGGTTTTGCATCAGATCAAGACAGTGCCTAGCATGTACTAAGGAGTAGTAGATTTTGGGAGACTGATCCTTTGGTTATAATCCCAGCTGTATTTTCCTTGCCTGCACAATTAGAGTGCAGCCATTTGCTACCTTCCCATCTCCAAATAACCAGCAATCATTTCCATCACGGTTTGGCAAATTATATCTGACGCCTGAGTTTGATTGTTCTTTAGTTGTCTGTATAATCAAAGGCTTAACAACATTCCTCCATCAGGAGGGCCCTCCTCTACCCTGGAATGGGATTTTGCTGTTCAAGGGCATCCTGAGCTCTGGCTGCCTTAGCACACTCCCCTTAGAAGCCTGTGAATGGTGGCATTCTGCAGGCTGAAGAGATACCAGAAAATCTCAAGGTAACATTTTGCTCCCAAGAGCAACTAAAAAACACACAGAGTAAAAGGATGGTTTCTCTCTCCTTCCTTGATGGACCATACCCTCTGGGGGCTTTTTCTGTTTAGTGGGTAGCTACGTAGTCAGCAGGTAACCTCACAGACCTCCCTGGCCTTCAAGGGGAAAGAATGTTTTAATTTTTTTTTTTAAGCAGAGTAATTTCATAAGAATTTTAGATTGGCTTATCTTGAACTAATTTTCAATTCTTATAGTATTTAAAAATAAGACTGTCAACATTCCAACAGCCAAATCAGTTCTACAGTGCAAGGTACTACTGTCAGGGTGATGAGCAATATTTATAAATTTAAGAATAATACAAATTTCTTAGTAAGGGTAAGCGAGCATCTCAGTGGAGTGGTAACATGCAGCTCAAAACAGCACGAGTGAGTAAAATGCTGTGTGTGACAGCCAGTCATTTCCCAGCAAGGACAACTTTACTATCTTTTGCTTGTAAATCTACACTAAAAGGAAAGCACAAAAACCCTGCAATGACAAAAGGCCCAGATAGCTCCAATCCCTCTCTCCCCATCGAAAGTCTTATTTCTATCAACCCTCTGTCTGCTTTGAAAACAGTAACTTTGGATGTTGTAACATTATCAATCTTTCTTATATAGAAGAAAAAGGATGTCACTTATCAACCCAGTTTAAAACCTTCCAAAACTTAACAAAAGTCTTATTAACTCACTAATTTTATTAATTGTTCTCTACATATATTTCATCTTTAGTCTTTTACACCCATACTCAGCTTTAAATGCCTAGCTAAGAACCACATAGGACCTCTCAAGGCATATGCAGAGGCACACATTTGCTCTTTTATCTACTTCTAAGTAATTAATACAAGTTTTTTATACACATATGCACAAGGGTCATAGTTCTCTTGGTATTATTTGGAGATGCGTTTTAACTAACTCACCAAAAGACACATCACTGTAGGTCAATAAAAGTAATCACTAACATTTAAGGAGGGCACTTTTAAAATAAGGATGTAAAATGCTCATGTATAGAAGTTTCTTTTCATGCTTTCTTCCATGAACTTACGGTCTGGGCCAAAACAACCTTGATTCATTGTGATTACAACATTCATTATGAAAGCTATGATTTGATATTACATTTTTCTGAACTAAGACTTGGTTGGTCTTCAGCTGTTGACAACCCCTCCCTCAAATCAGTGTACTCTGCTTTTCAAGTTTATTTGTGAGGACCAGACATGTGCCCTACAGCTTCAGTATTTTTTCATCATGTCATTATACAAACTGGCTTTAAACATGCCTAACAACCACTCAACAATCTCATTTGAATTTTTGGAATCATTACCAATATTTGGGTACTTAGTGATAAATACCAACTGACTTAAAAACACTGTTTTCAAATCTCAGTGCTGGTATCTCAGTATTATTCCCAAACCAATATATTGCATAAAAAAAGCAACACCATAAAAGCAGAATTAGCTGCAGACTCTAGAAAAGCCAATTATTAAGGAGTTGGCTGCTGAGCTAAATTCTACCTACAGCTGTACACAGAAGATCTTGTTAGAGCTTCCTCCAATTTATGTTACTGTAACTAAAAGAAAGGCTAGTGAAAGTGCTTGTTTCACTGCTACTTGTAAGTGAGGCTTTTATTTCCACCTTCAGCTTAGGCTCCCTGATCTACAACAAAATGTGCCACAACAAAAAAGTTCAAACCAATGGAAACTGCTGTAAGGCCCAAACAAGCTTAAAAGCCAATGCCTTATCCCATTTGAATGGGAAGGGGAGCAGTGCTCACAGGTCTACTGACTCTACAAGCAGCAGTGCAAGGATGCCATGTGGACGACACCTAGCCTGTACATACTTCTGTCTTGAAACATTTTGCCAGTAATTCTGATGCTAGTCAGCAGTTTACTCAAGTCTACCAATCCCATCACAAAGAAATATCACAGCAAAGAGTGTAAATTTTTTTTTTTTTTTTAAGTAAGGAAAAGAAACAAAGCACAACTCATTAAAACAGAAGGACAGCCTCCTTCTGGCTGGGGAGCAGCTGGTAACCAACAAGCCACTATTCCCAGAAGCGTCCTGACCTCATCATCAACAAAGGGCTTGTTTTCAGGTTCCAAAAACCTGAATACAACAGCTCCTGTGTATGGAGAAGGTACACACAAATAATTGGGAATGTATTTCAGAGGGAACCGTGAAGAGGAATGCTTCTAGTATTCAGCTAGAAGTGAGTCATCCGGCTGAACCCAGCCCTGCACTTGGGACACTCCCCACAGGCACTTCTACCACATTAAGCATTTCTCTCCCTTTTCTCAGGCATTAGTGCCATAACAGTTTCCAAGCATTTATACAATATCTTTGATGAATTAAGGTTTTTGGATTAAGCTTCCATACTGCCACACATGGAAGCTGTCAAACTGCTGCTTTCCTAACCCTCCCATAGAATGAAGAATACCGCCCAGGCTAACGGCATCAGGAAGAAGGATGTTTTTTCTTCAAAGTAACTTTTCCACTATAAACATAAGCTTGTAATATTAATGAATGCAAAAGTATTTCAATCTGTGCCTATGCTTGAAAAAACATTTTCTCTCTAATTTAATTTTCAAAAATTAAAGCCTCTTTTGTAGGCTTCCTGTTTTTTCCATACTTCAAAATTAGTATTTATCCTATGACCAAAGAATATTGTGAGAAATCAGAGAAAACTGAGACAAAGCCAGGTAACAACAGCCAATGACAAATGAGTCTGTAAACATACAGAACTCCCTCCTGAGAGCCAGAAAGGGGATGCATCATTCTTCTATCTTTTTCCCCCTTCATCAAATACTGTGAGTCGTGCAGACAGGAGGCTGCTCTGGATAAAGCACCAACTAACCCATCACTGCCAACATCATGGCATCAGTTCAAGCACCCTCGTCTGTGCTCTTGGAGGTAAAGTATTTCAGCCTGGATGATGAACTGTGAGGAACCCAGGCAGAGTTCTTGTATTTCCTACTTCACCATTCAACACACTGCTTCCCCAATACTATTACTGAAATGAGAGAGTATGAAGCAAATGGAATGGGGAATGAGGAGAAGGAAGGACAATCTCCTCGCTGTGGCAGCTGAAAGCTGTCCAGAAAACTTCTCTCTCCCTACACCAAAGGTGCTACACCACAATGGTCAGAGAGCTCTGTGGGACACCAGAGAGGTCACTATTATGATGAGACATCTTAAGACAGCAATGAGAAAAAGGCAGTAAGTGTTAACCAAGTTGAAAAACTAAGAATCCCAAGGGGCAACATTTGATTGTGTAATTAAAGGCTGTATCCCAACACAAATACACAAAAGGATATGGCCTTGAAACTGTGCAAGCAATGACATTGTTTCCTTCTAGTATTTAAATACGAAACCTTGGGCTTTGGAATGTTGTTTCAATGCTATATATTTACATGGTGGTGACCATATAATAAAGGACATTTGCACATAAATTCCCACCAGATCTCTATATTGCTGTTAAAGCTTTTCATTCCATTTTCAGAAATCTGCCTGCTCTTCATGTAAATTATTCACAGCTGTGTATCTGCCACACAGTAGTAAATAATTCTAGAAAATATGTGTGTATTTAAGTTTAGAGAAGCATTGTATAAAAAGATTTTAGACAAACATACAATTATTTTATATAATCAAAATCAGTTTTGAAAGTAATTACCTATGTTCCCACAGAATTTCTAGTAGCTATGTATCAAAAGCCAAGTGATCTTAAAGCTGATCAGTACCAAAATATTAACATTTATTTAATTTGCCATATCACACATAAGTAGCAACATTAGTCTTGAACAAATAAGGAAAACACCATCCTTTAACCTTCACAGCACAAAAATAACGTCTCATTCTTCAGAACAACTACAGCTGTATGGACTCTGATCAAAGTCAGTAAAATTACACAGGGATTCAAAAGATCTGCCCATACAGATCACTTTAAAAAGAAGCAGAGTCTTCACGCCATCCTACAACTATTTGTTTCATGTCATAGATTCAATATGTTCATAGCCAATCTGGTGCAGAAGTTACTCTTCCATTAAGGAATCTCAGCGACACCAAGGATGAGATCAGAAGGAAGATGGAAAGCTTTCGGTTCTGTCACCAATGCAGCATGAGATGGAAGGCTGCAGTGTGGGGGCAATGTGGCCTTCAGCTGCAGAAAACTGCAAATATGCTTGGCAGATCAGAAAGAGGCCTTTCAAGTGTATTTAATTCAACTTGCTTTCAAAGTCACATTTCTTTTCACAGTAGCCCTGCACGATTTTCATGACAGTGGTAAGATCTCGGTCCTTCGAAAAAACACACAAATAGCAATCTTTTCCAAGGGCCCATAGACCTCAATCATAATCTGTTTATCTGTTTTGTCTATACAAAGCTTGTATCAAACATGTCCTCGGAATTCTCCACAACTAGTAAAATATACATCCCTTACTGCATTCTAGCAGCACATTCCAACCAAACCAAAACACCTCATAGGGTCTTTTTTCCTCTCCTCCTTTCTGGACAGTAATCAACATTTCTTTCCAACCAAGTGACCACTGCTTCATTCCTGATCCACTGTCCCGCAGCCAGAGAATAGAGTCTTTATCACATTAGAGCAAATGACAAGAAAGCCTCTCATATAACACTGTGCCAGAACAACCCAAACTATTTTATGTAAATCCTAAATTCATTCAGTGCAGGAAACAAAACATGTAAGGAAAAAAAAAAAGTAGAGTATTTTAACAAAAAAATGTAGTCTTTTAGATACCACGGACATAGGTCAGATTCTCACATAATGAAAACAAGCATCCCATCTACACCGATTTAATTAAAAGCATTTAAACCTATATTTTTAGTTAAGTTGGAGCTACAAGGTTGGAATACCTCTAAATTATGGTCTACAGACATCTACAATGAACTCCAGCAGGAGCTGTTCCAAATTTTCCATTAAATCTATGTAGAGCTGAGAATGATGAAAGGAGAAAATAGCATTTCCTAACAACTTCTGCTACTGACCTAAGCTTTTATATGTGCATGTTTTAAAACAACTACTACCCTAATTCTGTTTTATGAACCCATGTATAAGAGGTAAGGTTGTCTTTCTGCAAGCGTTTGATAAATTATTAATAAAATTAAGATCCGTGTCCATATTTTGTAGTAGGACTACAAAATGTTATCAACATGAACATCTTCAGTACTTAAACCATAGTTAAGGTAAGGAACCACCCTTTCACATTAAATTTTTGGACGCATTTGAAGGCACAATGAAGTCAGCAAGATAACTTCTATGGAAGAGGACCAAGCATGGTGCATACGCAGATGGAAAACACAACGGGAACTGTATTTTTTTGTGGGAGATGGTGCAACATTCTTTAACAGAATAATCCTGCCAATCCATAACCCTAAGGCAGTTTTCTTTCATAACTGAAAATGGATGTTTTCCCTGGACTTAACAGCAAGTCTCTGGTTTCTAGTCTACTGGCTGAGACGAAACAGGTAATTTGCACTTGCTTCCAATCATTCCAGTGTTTGAAGAAAAGATTTAAATGGTCACCAATGTGTTTCTACTCTGCACTCAGCATCATCATATTTGACTGATTTTAACTTTTAATATAAAATTTTATATACTTATTGTCATAAGGTGCTCTTTATAACACATCTTTTCATATTTTTCCCCACATCAGGAGAGCTAAAATTTTAATGCACTTTTCACATAATCGCACCACTGGGTGGAACCTGGACTGTCAGAAAGCACCAGTCTCTCATGAGACTTGCAGTAACATCAAAACCTGGCACTCATGCATCACAGATCCAATCTGCCTCCTCAGTGAATGCCTCAAAACATCATACAGCTTGGGCTGTAAAATTTATTTCCCATAATGTGCTCCAGAGGAATCCTGCTATAGCTAGAAGCCAGCCATCCATGACGGCAGAGTTTCAATGGGCAGATCTCTCTCTAAAAATCTGCTGTTGTTTCCAAAAGGAGGACTCCCTCGCTGTCCCTGCAGCCAGGCAGTCCCAGAGATAGAACCCCTTCCACAGAGCTCCCCTCCTCTGTCCTCTGGTGTACTGGCTGCCACCAAGCACCCAATCTGGAGCCAGGCTGGGGTGTTCAGATTGGTCTTTCGTGTTCATTTTGAATGATGAAGGATGCAGTGATACATGAAGCTCAAAAATAAAGCATGAGTGGTCATGTCTTTGGCAGGAGGTTGGGTTATGAAATCCCTAACTGCTCTTTCTTTGATGACTAGATACAGAGAGGTGAATTAGCAGCTTGTCACATGTGTGCAGAAGAAATTAATGAGTTCATAAAAACCCAACAAAGCTTCTCTTTCTGCCTTTTCTTCTGGGAGTTCAGGCATCTTCAGTATAATTTCTAACACTATTGAACAGAACCTTATAATCATGATGCATGTAAAATAAATAGCAATCCTAACACAAAACTAAATTTAAGTTACTCTTTCTGAAGTTCCCTATATACCAATAAATACTTGATTACTAGAGAGATAAAAGAAGTATCTTGCTTCTATAGTCAAACTGTTTTTGAGTACACCTCAACCTTACCTTCAAGCTCAATGGAAAGCTAATTTGAGCACTTAACAACATACTGGGGACATCTTCCATATTAAAAGTCAGAAAAATGTTTTTTAATGAAAAGGCTGAAAACAATATTTACATTATCCCCTTATATTCATCTTGGGCCAACAGGACCTCCTGCTTATCAAACCAAATGGTAACACCAGCTTTAACATAATGGCACACTTCCAGACTCTGTAATGCACGGGATCAAAAACTACATGCGCTGCAATGGAAAAAAACGAGTGCTTCAGAAAGTCTCTTTAAAGATATATGAAGTTATTTTAATTCCAATAGGCTCAATAGCTACATATTGCACGTCTGCAATGTTCCCAGGCATTAAAAATAGAGCCCAAAAAATCACATCAAAACACTGAAACACCTGTTTTTATACAGGTGAGCTAACAGCCAACCCCTCAGATCCTTCAGAAAAGGCAGCTCTGATCCCATGTGCTGCATTTTTCATGTCTTCAAGAGAGCTGGAGCCCAGAAATGCTGTCTACCAGTCAGTCACACTCCCCTTGCTCCTAGAGAAACCCAGGCCGCCCCTTGCCAGCCATTTCCTCCGTAGGAAGGTGAGCCAAGCCCAAGTGTGGGATGCCTGGGCCTGTCCCAGCAGCCTCCTGCTGGGCACACCTGAAGGAGTGGTGGTGCCTCTGTTCACAGAGATGTGGTGCTGCTCCCACGTGGGCAGGAACACAGAGCACTCATGTCCTGCCACGAGAACTGCACACCTCTCACCGACTTTCAGGAATAGTTTTTTTTCTTGTCAACCGTAGCAACATGTAATGCAGAATGTACTGATTTAAAGGCCATGATTGTACTGAGCGTTTATTCCAAAACATTTCCCTAAGCATGCAATGAAATCTGAATTATAGCACAGTTTTAGGCAGCCAACCTGTTTCAAGTAGAAGCCCAAGATCAATACAAACAGGGTAAGAATGAGTTCTGACAAAACCTTTCATCACACATTTGGTTTATGTCCTAGTATTTCAGATGTAATACCCTAAATCAGCTTAATATTGTAATCCTCAAGTGTAGCAAGTATTTTAGTACTAAAACTTAACTATTCCTACTCTCTTTAATTAAAGTACATATTTCTATATTTCTAGTACCACTCTGTATAGCATACATTCTTGTACATAGCAGGTTTTGTGATCTTAAATTTGAAGGCCTATTCCATAGAATTGTGAGTTAAACCTGTCTGATATTTTAGAAACATTCATAGTAAGTAAAAGACTGTGTTTGGCTAATGCAAATTCAGACAATGCTTGCAGTATTCCAAAAGGTACACATCTGCTCTAGCTCTGGCTATCATGGTTTAGAAGGACAGAGTAACATGAATGCACATGTCCCATTTTCCCATTAATCCTACCTACTCTCTTATTTTCCCCAGTCATCTTCTCTACATGGCCATATGATTCCTCACTTTAGCAAATGCTTTTTCTAGGACTTCAAAGATATTTTAGAAGTCTTTCATAATTTTAACATGAAAATAATCATTACATTTCTCTATGCTCTAACATCGTACTGGTTGGTCTTTCCAGGTATTTCCCAGATGAAATGGTTATTAGGAGGAACTGAGTGATGAAGCAGAAAGTTGGGACCAGACAGAATTCCCCCTCCTATCTCGCTCCAGGGTGCCTGAGTAATGAAGTGAACAGCATCTCACCTTCACTTCCCCAGAATAGTCAGCAGTCTCATTCAGTCTGCATCAGTGACTAAGTCTCACTCCTGTTCCTCACCTGGTCCCATCCAGCACAGGCTATTGCTGAGGACACTGCTCACCCTGTGTCGCCAGTGAGAGGAGAAGGGCAGTGGAGCAGCTGAACCTCTCCTGGTTCCTGCTGAAAGCTGCCTCTCCTTCCCAGCTGAGAGGCCTTAGCATGGGCTATCTCCCTCTACTGCCCTTGCTTAAATGGAGATTCAGGTGGTTTCTGGGCAGGAAGAACCTCTCTCTCAAAGATACTTCACAGATAAGACATGCAGCTATTTGGGGACATCCTCAAACAGAAGGAAATAGAGGACAGAACTGACTGTGGGAACCTGACAAGGCCTGTGAGGAGGAGAGGCAGCAGCAGGGCCAGCACTGGCTGGGCAGGAGCTGACATAGAGAGAGGCCCACAGAGGACAGCAGCTTTAACCTCCCGAGGACCCCAAATAGTCTCCTGTGACACTGTTTCCAAGGCACCAGCTGGAGTGACCTTCTTCAAACAGAAAACTGCATCTTGTATGAGGGCACACAAGTGCACATTAGGTATGTGTAAATGCATTTTCTTTTCCTAAAGGGAAGAAAAAATTCCCAGAACTTAAAATATAAAACAAAGAGAAACTCAGATTGTGTTTCTGGCTCCGACACAGAACAGCCTGATCTTAGGTAGGTTACTTTGCTTCTTAGTGCTTCATGTTAGCTAGTTAAATAACAGGAAAAACAGTACCTCCCCTAACTTCAAAGGTTATTCTGATTACTGTAAAATAGCATGAAGATGAAAAATGCAATAACGATAAATAGTAATTCTTAGTTTGCACTTATGCAAAATCCCTCTACACATTTAAGTGCTTGATTTCAGATGAAATACAGACATCGTATGACGTTCAGCTCTTGCAACTCAAGTGCCAGCTCCAGCACCCCTTGCCTCCTACTCCCAGGTGCTGTTCCAGCCCGGCGGTGCCTGACAGCTGTACTGAGCTGGGAGCGGGCTACGCAAGCCAATGGGGAGACCACGGGAGGGGAGGAAGGACCATATCTACGGCAACATCCCTGCCAAAATGAATATACATCAATCAGGTACTAAGTCTGGCATCAAAGCTATCAATTCATGTTACAGATGACTTCACTTGTATAACGTGTTCTCTGCCCTACAGTAACAAACTTGTTTCCAAGCAGGAAAAAATATTTCAACACAAATCTGAATAGGTCATGAGGAGACATTTCAAAATCCTATGGAAATTACTTGCAAATGATGTTGGAATCTCCATGATTGCTAGATGAATTACACAGACTGAATAAAACTTACATATTGAATGGATGGCTTCTGTAACTCTTGTACTTTAAACATATTTTCCATGTAATAAAAGCTTCCTTAAATCAATCCCTGAACTGGTCACAGCTCTGAGTATTGGTTTCAGCTGTTTTAATGATGCTGTACAATTAAACTGTAAGTCTAAAAAAGGTACCTTCACAAGACACTTATTTACACAGATACTGTAGAAATTAGAATGGGAAAAGGAGTCTTTAAAAAAAATGAATATAAAGAAGTCTTCTGTCAATCTAATTTACTCAAATCCTGACTGTAGCATGAAATCCTATTAAATGAAAGGCAAAAACCTCAAGTCCCATTAAGCAAGTAGAAATCTTTTTTTGCAAAACAAAAAGCCCCAAGGAGACAGACTCCTTTCTGACAGGTGTTCCTGCTTTAACACATAACAAAATATATGCTGTCACAGGCAAGGTTTTCAAATGGTTTTTCTGGTTCCAAACTGGTAACCATCAAAGCATTTTCTACACTTCATTGAAGACACTTTTAACACATCCTTGTTTGGTCACTTGAAATTGAAGACACCCTCAATCACTAGTCTAGATTTAGGAGTATGCAACTCTATAAGCTTCATCAAAGTAAAAATGCATAACCAGGACAAAAATTAGGATTTATTATTGCAAATCAACTTCCTGCTTTCAGCCTTAACTATGGATTTGTAGTTGGGTTTTTTTTACCTTGTTTTCCTTGCTTATTCCTTCTAACAACCCACAGGTAATCACACCAGTTAGGCCTCTGAGCAGATATTGTCCTATTATTGTTTTAGACAAGAGTTCTATTTAGACAAGGTTCCCAATCTATCCTTTAAAAAAGGAAATCCAGGTGTTCCGTGGGTTCCATGATGCTTACACAACAAACTTTCTATTTTTCTTTCTAAATTGCCATTTCCTGAAAGGTTTCAACACCTGGAAAGGTCTGTCAGGAGCCCAGTTCACTGCAAAAATATATGAAGTTGTCAAATACTTGACCATATTTCTACCAAATAATCAATACATAGCTCCATTACAGATGGAAGCTGATGGCATTTGCCAAGAACATATTTGCTTGTCAGAAAAACCTGCACCTACCTGGTAACTGTTTCATTCCATAACCATCTAGAAAGAATGGAAAAGCCTGTCTTCCAAGCTCATTTCAAGGGCTCTATGATAACACAGGTCGGCACTGTCCCAACACCACTTTTGGGAATAAGACATAACCCATTACAATGATTACAAAGACATTAAGGCATTGGAATAAATTCATGTCATGCTTCTGGCACCAGATGTGCTAGGTTACTCATCAGGTTTGGCTTAAGCACTATAAATGCCTAAAAAGTGGTAATTTAAATTCTTATACAGGTAGAAAAAACTAGAAAAAGCTCTAAAGTTACCTGCTTATGTCCACCTAGCAACTCACTCATAAACTCATATGTAAGTGTGCAAGCATAAAATGAACATGTCCTTGATGAACATTTAGGTGACATGATCTCAGCTAATCAAACATTTATTGCTGTGACCCCTTATACAACAGGCAACTTCTGTTCCACAGCAGTCATGGCACAGTGCTCACACAGCCAGAGTCATCTTAAATGTAGGACTGTGCTCACCTGCACTCCCTGCTCTGAGTAGTCTACTACAAATTATAATATTATACACCAGCTCAGTGTGGGATCAAGCTCAGCAGAGTCGGGAGAATCTGTTCAGACTGATATCTTTAGTACCTTACTTCACTTGGTCTATTCTGGAATATCTAGTGAAATCAAGGACTCACAATTTATGAGCTTTCCCCTCCATTACCAATAATTAATTATTATTGTCTTCATCACAGGTATCTAACACTCCAAGACTATTATGAAAATTTTCCCTCCACAAAAGAGCTTGATGTTCTCAATGTTAATTGAAATAGTAAAAACATAACTACACAAAAAAGCACCCTCCTCGCCCCAAACCCAAACCAACTAACCTTCCTGAAAGTAACATTTAACTGCAGAAAAAAAGGAAAAGTGATGTTAGCGCACCTGAGCTATACAGTGAAATTTCAAATTAGTTTCAAACCTTTTCCTTGATGCACTCCCTGCCACTGCTCTTACTTACCAACTATTCTCTTAGTGCCAGACAGAAGTCTCCTATTTAACGCTCCAAAGCTGGGCAGGGACAGCCTACACCTCCCTTGGCTCTGTCTCCCAGTGCCAGCCCCAGCAGTGCTGGCAGGACCTGGGGACAGCACTCCCAGAGTGCCTGACACAGTGCTGCGAGATGTGTAATTCTCCTGGGCTGCAGGCTCTACTTACTTCACCCACACACAGTTTTAGTTTGCTCCAGAGATGCTCTCAAAAGCTCTGCAGCTGGGAGTGTCTCACGCAGGGGGGAGCAGCGCTCTGCTCACCCAAACCCACGGTGGCCACCCTCACCTGCAAGTAACAAGTGCAGGATTGGTCTGCTGACAGTGCTGGTAAAGGCAGAGAAACTCAAGTTACTCCTCAGACTAATTTTAAAAAATTCTCAAAAAACCAGTTAAAATATTTTCTAAATGTTCATCTATCACTGATTTCTCTGGCTCTCCATGCCTTAATTTGCAGTAAGTTTTCACCAAGTTCTCTCTGCTTTCCCAAAGCACTGTGGAACAGCAATATCTGGACCTGCATCCAAAAGAAGAACACTGCTCAGTGCAATTCACTGTGGCTCAGCATCATCCATTTTGCCTTAGTCACTGCAATTATATCCTCAGAGAACAGGAACGGAGAAAAACAAAGCCACAGTTTGAATATAACCAATCTGTATTTGCTGCAGTTTGAATGTCTACCCGGTCAGGAGTTCATGTTGGTATGAATGTGGGTATTTTCTCCATGCTTGGGGGTTATTTTGTCTGGTTTTTTTATCAGAGAGGAGGGTGTGGGTTTGGGTTTTGCTTCTTTTTGAAGTTTTTATATGTGTATTATTTTGGTTTTAGTATTTTTTAAAGAGTAAAACCCCCCAGGTCAAAGGAATACATACATAAAAACTGTGCTTCATGTCTCCCCCCTAGACATATCTATACAGCAAATGTTTTTCTATTAATTGATTCTGCATGGAAGTATACTACACAAATAAACTGAAACAGGGTGAAAACTCACTAAGTTATATTTTAAGGCTAATTAATATATTGATTTCTTTCAAATTAAAAAATGTGTTACAGAAAAAGATATCTTAGTATCCCAAAAACAGAACACTGATAAACAAACTAGGACTTCTGAGAAAGAAATATATGGACTGTCTAAATAAATCTGATGTTTGGTTTTTCAAAAGATCAATACCTATTCTGATATTGAAAACATGGAAGCTAAAAAAACAACAACAAAAATCTGCAGACCTCTAACAGCTGACATGAAAAATCAGATCTCCTACCACAAAATTCAGTCATAATGAGAATTGTAACAAGGGGAAAAAGGTCTCTGTCACACACAAAAATAGGCACAACACTTGGTGTACCAACTCTAATTGGCAAATGTATTAGTGTCCACAGCAACACCTCACCATTCATTTTATTTATTAAATACAAACCAGCAAAAATAATAACAGTGAATGGTATACATCAACAACAGCTAATTCAATATTAAGGAAGGAACATTCCCAAACCTATCACAGAAAGAAAAAAAGACCGCAGCATGATTAAGAAGAGTAACACCACAAAATACCAAGATAAAATAAAAAGACTCAAAGAAATACTCAGCGTGGGTATACAAAAGTAGTTATAGATTGAGGAACTCTATTCTTTATAACTTTATTTGGGCCTCCTTTTAACTTTTTCAGGAACTCGCCACACCCTAGTCTGACCTATTAGCCACAGTAAGCTTTCTTCATTCAACCAACACAAATGTAAACAGGTTGGTATCAACTTGAATCTCTGTTTAAGTACAATTACATTCACAGGAACCTTCACCAAGATTTTAGTGAATATACTGCCATCATCTTCCATTTGGACAGTAACAATAGGAGTTATTCCATCTTGAAAATTACAGCTTTGAAAAAACCTGCAATTAGTGTATAATCAGGCAGGGGTAATACAACCAGGAGCACACCCATGCGATGCTTCCTGGGTTGTACTGGCTCCCCTGGATGCTCTATGAACTTTGTCTTTCAAGCATGTGTGTTCTGTTAGCCAGAAAGCCAAAAGATCACCTCAGGCAACTTCAAAACAACCCTGGCATTTCAGCTTTTCAGAAATAATGAAGGTATCTATAGCTAAGATGACATATGTGGAGCTAGATGCCCAGTTACGAAACTTCACATTCAGAATTCCAGTTAGTCACAAGCTCACAATCCAAACACTTGGGGCTCTTAGCTGAATTTGCCATTCACTCTTTTAATAAGAAGGACATGAGCCTTTCCTTGTAAGATAAACTACTTGAAAACACTGATCCCCAATATCCGTCCACATGCAAAGATTTTGTCTGCTATGATGAAAGGATGAAGGGAAACAGACAGCCAATAGCTTCTATCAAGTACAGCTCTTTTCTCAAGTACACCCTTTTTATACTCCCGACAGAAGATGGTCGACCAGCACAGTTGTGAAAGAAATCAAATCACACAAAGAAGAGTCACAGCACAGACAGTATCAAGTTCAGGCTTTGGCTGCAGCACCTGCAAGCCAGATCCAACCCGGCACAGCGCTCCTGCAGCCTCTGCTCCCTGTTTGGGGGCAATGCTGCAATCTCCACTCACAGCCTGCTCTGCACCAGCCTTCACTCTACAGGAACCACCTGGCAGTTAACCTACATAATTCCAGCTCTTTTGTCTAAAGGTAATTCAAGTGACCTTAGAAACAACACCACACTGTTAAAAACCAAATGCTTTATTTACCTAGAGCTCCTAGCATTGTGCTAGATTGAAAGGTCATAAGCATTTTACCTACAGATAGCACCCTCTCTGAAGACAAACTGCATGCTATATCATAAGGAAAGGAGGAGCCAGAAATCAATGTTATGTATTGGATTTTCTGGACCACATTATTTTTCAGATAAAGAAACAAAATTATCAAAAATGGCTCAATAAGGGAAAGTAATTAATAACCAGCTTTGAAGGGCCAACATATTTCAAGTGTCTGTCTGGACTTTCCTCTGAGGCATTGTGCTGAGCTATAGCTGCAACTCAGATAAGACTGCAAAGCAGCTGGGCTAACTATTCTAAAGCAATTTTAAGAGTAAGTCAAATGCCAAGAACCTAAAGCTTTCTTTATAAATTGCATCCATCTCAAATCCATGACA
Organism: Nicator chloris; assembly: GCA_013400495.1. Taxonomy (NCBI): domain Eukaryota; kingdom Metazoa; phylum Chordata; class Aves; order Passeriformes; family Pycnonotidae; genus Nicator; species Nicator chloris. Next base: position 17,110 of record WAAE01004110.1, on the reverse strand, counting down.
GAGAATCAGATTTTTGTCAGCAAACTAGCACACAGGACAGAAACAAGTGAGGCTTACTGAAAATGTCTAATTAAGGAGCAAGAAAAAGACATGAAAGGTTTTCCATGAGCTAAACACTGTTCTACACAGATGAGCCCAATAGCACTGAACAGCAAATAACCCAGTATTTATAAGTGATCTTCTGTTTTGCACTTAACAGCTCCAGTCCCAAGTCTGCCTCTTACTATGCCAGTAGTCTGAGGACAAAGACTATTACTGTGCTGGGCATAGGGTAGGAATTCATTAGTAGTAGCTGGCAACACCTAGCAGTGCTTTATAATCAAACTTCACAGAGGTCTTGCACCTTTTAATCTTAACTCCATTCATTGCAAAATTGTTCAAGAAAACCAGAGCAGAGCCATGCTAAAAATCCTGAGGAATGCTCTGTGGGTAGCATGGCAGGACAAAGGGGGTTACAGGAAACAGTGTTCTCAGCAAGCCCAGCAGCTCCAGGCTGCCCAGGGAGATACAACTGCAGTATTTTGAAGCTAATGCCCTCTGTCAGGAGCTGGAGCCGCCGAGCAGTCTGTGCACAGCCATTTCTGCCATTCTGGCTCACTGCAAGGAGCCTTTAGCATGACAAGACAGGGAAAGCGGGAGATCAACATCGCCAATGTGAAAATAAATAGTCTGAAAAGCACAGGCACATAGACAAGCAGAACATCCATTAAACATAAACAGCATTTCCCTTTTGCTTGGCAGTGACTTCAATGTACACTATCTTGCCTAATTCAGTCAGTAAACTTTGTTGAGCAGAGTTACCCAAAGAAAATTCACAAGTCTTTAAAGGAGAAATGCTTCCACAGAGGTGTAGTCTTAATTCCCACTGAAATGTTAGAATTTACAGCACCTAGCCTTAAAATATTTGAGGAGTAGATACTGAAGCCTATCACCATCAGAAAGCCTGTTGATCTATAATGTCACCCGAAAATGCACAGAGAAGTCAATCTGCCTTCCAGACAGCTCCAACCTATTTCTCAAATTATTTATATTAAGTAGCAGTATAGAGTTTGTTTAGAACAATGATGATATTCCATACATGCATTACACTGCATATTGCAGCACATGAATAAAGACATTAAAAAAGTGTAACATCCTTGTCTACTCTCCACTTTGCCTTGAGATGAGGCAAAACAATTCCTTATCTGCTACCTTTATTATTTACAGTCCAGCTTTCCACTAATGCATTCTGAAAGAGTATCATTCTTAGGAGCCTTATCTACTTTTACCTTGTGTCTATAAGGCATTCACAATAAAGCCCCAATGCACACTGTCACAAAAGGTATCAGCTAATGATGACATTGAATGTATTATACAACAACATAAAAGTCTGACAGTATTCAGCTTTCCCAGTAAATGGAAACAGTATCTTTACTATATTTGTATTACTCAAAGATATTTGCAGATCTTTAAACTCTCAGAAGTGCATAAAACATAACAAGTAATTTCCAGCTGAAATGCAAATTAGTGCCTCAGGAACTGCATATGATACAAGACTGTGAATCACTTATTTACAAATATTGGTTAACTTAAAATGCACACTTTCACTCTTACTGAAGGTGGCAAAAGCAGTGATTACATTACAAAAAATTTGTGTTTCCTTTCCTTATGTTATATCTTAAATGTGAGTAAAGATAGTCACTGTGGAGTACTAGAAACAAGCAGGCTACTTCAAGGATGACAAAGATGCAGATTGGACAATTGTATCAAACGAATAAGCTAAAAGTTATGCTCACGTGTACTTGAGGAATTGCAATCTCCAAGGACTCAAGAAAAATATGTTTAGCCCTCTGAAACAAAGCGCAAATATACCTCTAGCACTTCACAAACACACTATATTGCAATGTAAAGATACAGAAAAAATCCCACTTTGCATCCAAAAAAAGGCCCTTTTTAGATTCTACATATTTTAAAGAGAACTTTGCAAAGATTCTTGCTCTCGGCCCTCCCGGTGACAACACACTACTAATTCCTGCAGTTATGTTTCCTATCAAGTGTGCTCCAACAGAAGTCTGACAAAGCAATAAGGAATGTACTCATAAAAGGAAAAAAAAGAGCGTTTGGGTTTTGGGTTATTGGTATTTTTGTAAAAATAATATTTGAAATGCTTCTGCTTTTTCAAACAAACATGTTTGCTCTTTTAACATGGTTTTCAGCATTTTGTGGGTTTGGTGCACAGCAGAAATTTAAAAACATTTCCAAAACATTTCAATGTCAGTGCAAGTAAAACACTTCAATTTCATCTTCCTGATTAAATGTTTCTGTAAGAGAAACAATTTACACATACAGTTTTCTGCCTGAGGAGGTTTTGCCTGCACAGCTAACATTTCATGTGCAAGACTCCAATTTCACATCAAAGCTTTACTTTTAAATTCAGCAAAGATTCAAAATTAATCTCAGGAGACCATGATGTCTTAGAAGTTAAAACAGTAAGTGCTGCTACCAACAATCTTTAAGAGATTCTGCTTTTGATGGATTCAGTTTTAATGGGAAACCGAAGTTACTCAACAAGCATTACCAGTTAGCTTGAGAGACTTGCAAAACATTCCACTGGTTGTACAGAAGTTAAGGCTTTCACTTGAATTTCTAAATAACCTTCTATAGCAATTGCTTTAATACTGTGCTTCCTGCAATAACTTTCACTTCTACTCTTTCTCCCCTACACTAATCCACAACACTATCACTTTTCCCTCAGTTGCAAGGACACAAGACATAGCATTAATTAGCACATGCTTAGGAAATCTTATCACTACGCATCTGTAGCAAAGTGTACCCAGTGTCACAGCCCCCTCTGCAGTTAATTTATTTCCTGTAACCAAATAAACAGCAAAAAATGCCCCACTAAGCACTACATTTCAGACGGAAAGGCAAATGTAGGTTCAGGAAAATACACATTTGTCAACAGCTGGCCAAAAATCAAAATATTTCATAATGAAGCCAGTAAAGAATTGTTTAGAAAAAGCCCTACATTTCATTTTCCCCCTCTATCAGTTGCTCCACATACAATCTCTTTTAAGATAGACACATACTAAGATATCTCCATGCACATTCACCTGTATCTCCTTCAGCAGTTCAGCATTTCATTTTCTACAGCACTCTAAAGCAACTTCCTCAGAGGCACAGTATCATCCTCTTGCATCAAATGCTTAGCTGTCTCAGAGTAAATTTCTTTTTTTAGGAGATATTAAGGCCCTGAATTACTGTCTTAATATTTCCTCTCCTGCCTTACAACATAGCGAAGGTACATTAACGACAAGAATGGCTCATCTCTTCACTGAAGGAAGAGGTACCTGACTGACTCCAGTCATTTCAAGGGTACAAATTTAAATCCTCCTGTAGATCACTTCCACCTTCATCTTTTAAAACATGAGATCTGCCACCTTGCAAAGGTTTGTAACTTCCTCTTTACATCTAAATCACCTGAAAACAAGAAGACTAATGCATATGAAGGAAAAAGCTTATTTACAGAGTGCTTTTTAGATCAGGCAGATCAGAAATTAAAGACCAGCTTAAACATCAGCTACAACTCTAGCTGATCAGGTGCTGCAACCCAGCTGAAGTAAATGCATTTCAATTATAAAGTAGTATCAGATGCTGTTCTCCAGAAAAAGCAGTTCAAAACAACTGAGAGTGAGCAGGGTTACGACTTTCCACAATTAGCCTGATATGATCTAATTCAGCTTCAGTGGGAGTTAGATTAGGCCACGTGCCCACAGCTACATGAGTCTAACTGCTGCCTCTCAAAAACCATAGTTAAGTGAAAACTGTCTCATTACTACCATAATTAACCTGTCCCAGCCACAATACATTAGTAATTACTTCTTTTTCTTAATGGTAGCTTTTGTCAAAAGTTTCCACACAATTCCATGAGCACTTCAAGACAGACTTTTACATACCTATTTTAAACATAGCAAGAAGGCTGGCCAAGAGAGGCAAGAATATTACACAGGAAAGATAAGCCTGTTATCAGTGTTTCAGAGTGAAGAGTAACTTCCTTTACTGTGTGAGGTAGTCTCTTTCTATCCACAACTCAGTGCTCTTATTCAACAGAGGTTTCCTAAATCCTCTAAAAATTGCCACCATTTGCTGTTATGACACGAAAACTCTTGGTAATTTTCAAGCGCATGTACCAGTAACTGCTCAACTGTTGCTGCCAGGGATTTTTTCCACATATCACACAAATACATCACCTGTTATAGAAAAATATATTCTAAACACTCAGTTGCTGCTACGATAATTTATTTGCAGCACCAGGAAGCAGCCTTGAGGGAAAAAATAATGAAAATTTGCTCTTTCATCTTGATACTATTTTAACATGAGCGTTTCATTACATTATTACATTACATTATAGTAATATATATCTATGACCAACAAGGGAGATCATTTAAGTCTTTAGCTACCTGATTTCTATTTAACTGGCTATTATGAATAATTGAGGAACTAATGAATCTGTCTTCAAAACAGTCTCAGAATTTAGGAAGCATTCTGTAGTCATAACAGGCAGATATTTAGCAAGTCAAACTAAATATCCGACAAAGCCAACAAAGTGAACACATCTCAAAATATTGACCCAGGAAACCATAGTTGGCCCTTTTTAGATAGGGTTAAGGGGTATATCAGTATACTGCCTGAAGTTAAGATAGAATATTTTGGTATATTTTTTGTGAAAATATAAGATGGAAGAACAGTGAATCCATCCATGAGTGACTTACCACAGAAGAAGAAAGTATATCTTTCTCCGAAAGTGCAAGTTAAAGATAGAGGATGAGTGGTTGTTTCTGAACTTCTGCTTTTGAGTAGCTCCAAACTGCACAGGCAAATCTTGAAATTACAAACACCATTCTCCAAGCACTACTTCTCCTGCATCAGGAAACAGCTATCTTAACCTCTGCCTTTTTAATACTTCCAGACTGTGGGTTCTAAACTATCACCTATCCTAGAGCATTTGCAAAATTCTAGCTGGAGGGATTAGCAATCAACAGCTAACCAAACCTGCCTGGATTATCTTTTAAGATAGAAGAGATGAATATTATGCTACTCAGATATATGATTGTTTTAAACTACCAGCTGCACGTTAAGAAGTAGTAAGGATTACATTTCAGGCTTCAAGAACCTGTTTGTCCTCAATCTTATTTTTCATTTTCATAAAAATTTTGTTACAAAACAGGTTGGATTACATGTATTTATACCCTAATCAAATATGAATTAAAAAAAGGCAAATTGTTCTGTTCTACACAGATACAGTTGCAAGACGTTTTGACATCCTAAAAACAACATGGTCTTTATCTTAAATATTGCACTTAATTTTTCTAATTGCTATAATGTTATGACAATGATAATTTGATATATCTAACATGTATTAAGATCTTTATTTTGTCTTCTTGAGGCATTTATAGTCTAACTGTATCTTTCAACACACCACTGTTAGGTACCATAGAAAAATTGCAACCAAAAGATGGCATAAAGGAATTGTTATATTCCTCCATTATTTTTCTGGATGGATTTAGCTAAAGGGCCTAACAGTATTCTGCTGCTTCCACAGATCCTTCATATAGCTGCAAGGAAACATCTTTAAAAGAACAACTGCAATTTCCCTTAAAAATTAAGCTTTAAATTGATTAGGGTTATCAGTAAGGTCTTCAGGCTCCATTAGTTTTTAAACTACAGCTGAATTTCTACCTGTCATTCCATGAACTTTTTATTCTGTATGATTTTACTGAAAATGAGAAGAAAAACATTTACAAATACTTAGTTAACTGTTGGCTGAATTCATCAGGCTTCACACCATAATTGTACACCAGTCATTTCCACTTGGAGATTTCCAGGGTTTTTAAGTACAGTTCTAGGAGGTCTCATACCTTACTTAGGGCCATTCAAGACCTATTTATCAAAAATATAGATGAAAACTAGTGCTCTTACAGTTCACAGGATACAGTGAAAGAAGCTCTGCAGAAGATTTCCCATGTAACTGTGACCTGTTCAATTTAATAATCTGAAAGTTATGGTAACACAGATAGCCACAGCCTGTGCTGCTAACCTTGCTAATGTCCTTACAGTATTCTGTCAACTATAACAGAAAGGCTGGAAGAGTGCCCAAGAAAGGTATCCAGTAGCTAATACAAAGCTTCCCAACAATTCTATGAAAACTCAACCTTGCCAAATCAAGAATTCTGTATTTAGCGTGCCAAAATATAATCTTACAGCACCAAAATGGGTTCTGGAAGGGGCTGAGAGACCATAAACACTCCACCACTTGGAATGGGGGTCAGTAACATTGCAGGGGTCTGTGTGCTGCAGCCTCCTTGCTTTTTCATCCCTCCAACTTTCTCAAGTATCCTGTATCTCCATAGTGCTACCAGAGTGCTGGATATGAACAGCCAGGAGCAGGCTCATCTCTGTTGGATGCAGCGATGGTAGAGCTTTACAAATAAAACACCAGAGTGGCCAACGAGGCCATCCTTGCTGCTGGAATGGCCCATCTCCATCTCTTAACCCAGTCAAAGCAGACAAACAACTGTGCTCTGAAGCAACCTACTTTGCTTGTGCTTATGCCTAAAGCCAAACTTGCCTATTATGAAAATGGAAGGTGACACAATAACACAAAACAATTTGAGTCAGTAGAAATGTACGCTGCAGCAGTCAATTACAGCTGGGTGAAGTAAGGACTGTGATACAGATTTCATTCCCCCCTCTTTGCAAGTCAAGATAGATCTTTCGGTATCAAAAATTCCATTTAAAATTATTTAAAGATCTTATCACTTAACAACTGAATTAATTCAGCTTGTAATTTTTATCCTTTGAGAAGAACAAGAACAAGTCATTTTGTAAGAACCTGGTCTTCCTGTTTTGGGGGGACAGAAAGGGACAAGGAATTACCTTTACACCTGGTTTTCCTCCTGTCTAATTTCCCTGCACAACACTAACTCCAGTCACATTTGGAGAGCCCAATCTGATGCTCTTACCAAAGCCAAGCAGAGTCTGTTCTGCACTTCACAGTGACACTGATTCCAAATGGTGATTGTTTACTAGTTCTACAAACAGGACTGTCAACCAGAAGGCAGCAAGTTTTACTTTCTTTACCCATCCATATTGTAAACACTTTCCAAGTTAAAGACTGCTGGTTTTTAGCATGCCAAACCCTCATTTTGATCCAACTTCCTTACAAATACTGGTTCCTACAGCCATTTTTGAAAGCACCAGTGATAACTATCAGTATCCTCAGCCTGAAGTTAATTCAAATACTATTATTCCTAAACACAAACTATTCTTTTTGCACTCTACAGCTGTAAATGCTATCCAATTATATAATTTCATTTCACAAAATACTTTCCACTGATAAAGAACTCTTGACATACAGAACAGTTATGCCTCCATTTACATATCTAACTTTATTGAACTTCCCTTTCACAATTCTTGTTTAGAAAAGGTGATCCAAATGTTTAGATTAAGCCACTAACTCAGCTTCTTTCCAGGTTCTTAACTTTTGGAACACAGCGTAACAGTGTGCCTGCTAGTTATGATCTTGCTTCTGTCATACCAGGTTAAGGGGTCTGATCCTTTGACTTGGAACTGTATGTTAGGCTGATTTTATAATAAATAACTGAATAGAAAATTACATTGCTCAAACTAGTATTCTTTGAACATTATGTCAAAGTTAGCCCTTACCAGAGATACATGAAAGAAAGAAGTCAGATTTCAGAGAGTGCTGGAGACAACTTCAGCAGTCTGATACAAGACTGATTCTACCACTCCAAACTACCTGTAATTCGTGACTGAACAGACAGGCCAAACTTTCCAAAAGTACTGTAGTCTTATGAAACCACTGGCTTGTTCTCAACAGAAGTCATGAATCCTCTGAATACCTCCACAGGCTTATGAGGTTGGGCATCCAAATATCAAAACACACAAGATTAGAGACCATTTTGAAAAAGTATAATCTGCATTCAGCAGTTGCCTATACAAACTATCCTCTTGTAAGCATTTAGCTCATTCTTTGTGGAGCAATGTGGAATATGAGCGTGACAAACTTCCTAAGGGAAAGCTCTGTTCTGTCTGCCATCTCTGTGACACAGAAAGGCCACAGGTTTCACATTTAATAGTACCACAAAAGAAGGCTCTTTCCCGAAAATCTTTATACTGTGAAATGACAGAGACACAAACTTACTGTAAGGTGTTGTATCAGTAGGGTCAGGAGGTGGGAAGTTTTCTGTGAAGTTGACATTACACAGGTCTGTGCTACAGCAGCAAAAGCGGTATGTTCCATTCTGAATCACGGAAGGGGTGGTTGTAACTATACACTCTTCAAAGTGACACTCCTGTGGGTCTCCTATATGAGACCAGCAACCTGTAAAAAGAAGCAAATGACAGATTTTTTTTTTTTTTTTGAGTAAGCATAAAATTAGTTCAACTGACTGGATAAACACACCTATAGAAATCCATACATTACCTAATTAAACATTACAAGAGTGGGGTGAAAACAGTTATCATAATTTGCTTGTCTGACTTTACTACCACCTTTTAAACCAAAACCTGAAGAATTTTGGAACTCCTGACAGCCAAGGAGAAGAAAATGTGGGCAGAGATGAAGACCAACATCAGAGGTGTCCAGCTGTTGCCTTAATATGATAAAACCTGAATTTCTGAGCCTTCTAAGCATAAGTATGCCATTCCTCATCTCTCTGATACCACAGACCATATGACCATTCTCTGGTCCACAGTCTAAATGAACTGTGACCTAGTCCCTTCTTTAGACCACAAGACTGCATCTACAGCTTGGTGCTTCTTGAATAATTTTTCAAATTCTGCCCTTCCTCATTGTCAGCATCACTGGACTTTTCTACAGGATCACAACTTATTGCCTGGTTAATACCAGGTCCTTTGTCCCTGCAGCAACTGTTTGTTCCCAAGTATGGTCAAAAGCAGTTAAATGCCATTTATCCACAAATACCTGGGAGGGAAAGAGGCAGCAGTGGGGCAGAGGAGAGCCATCAGGCTGCTCCCTTCAGCAGATTGCCAGATCAAACAGCAATCACAGACTACAACTCCACAGGCTGTTTGTAAATACCAGCTGCATTTTCATTCAGCCTTATACTACATTAACTTGCATCCAAGTAAAAACGAGCAGAGTCCCTGAGAATGGTAATTAAAACATGTCTCCAGAAACTGTAAAGCCCTTCACCCTTCCTACCTTCATTGTCCCCACAGAACAGCACTGAATTACAGTACTGATATGTGAACTATAGCTGAGATTACCTTTGTAAACAAACATCCAATCAGTATGAATATACACTTTTTACTTAATAAGACACTTACTGTTAAATGTATCATTACATCAATAAATATACTGAAATTCAAGAAAGCCATATTCCTCTGGACATCCTATGTAACAAGAAATTTGAATGCTTCTTCTTTCAACTGTACATTGATGTCTTTGGTCTCTTTTAGAAGTTCATTTCAAACAAACTTTCTGTTCACATTTAAAATTGTTAAACGGGAAGTTTAAAATTATGCATTTCAAAAACATGCAAGAAGTCTAGTTTTGCAGCTGTGCAGCTTTGTATCAGCTGGCTAGATCACAAAGAAGTGAAATAAGTAGCAAAACTACTGCACTAAAGCTGAACTGTTACATACCTTGTTTTACAAGATGTATGTCTCCTTCTCGTGTTTTTTCCCAAAGTCCATAGCAGGTACTACCTTTCATGCACAAAATTGTGCCATTCTCCTGGGAGATTCGGCTCTCACTGATTCCATGGTCCTGCTGATATGGGTCTTTAAATGCACACAGCCGCTCCTCACTCTGTGTAGCTTTAGCCAAAGAAAGAAAAATAATTTTTGTCAGTGATTCTATGCATAAAGTATTAACTTTAATAAAAAAAATTATTAAGGTCTTATGAAGAGATACATTAAAAAAAAGATAGATGTGTAACTGCAAGGCACTTAGATACTACTCAGAAGTACAGCTCAGAAGACATCCACAGTAAGAATGTGTACTACATATTTCAACAACTAGATTTTATCCAGTTCTTTAACTCCCATCAAAGCATTGGCAGCAAAAAAATGCAAGATGAAGTAGATTGGTCTTTTGGGAAAAACAGATTTTGAACTTAAAGTAAAATTATAGCATATGTAATCGTAAATTATTTAAGGTACTGTATAAAATATCTCCTCACAGATGGTTTATTTCTTTGATCATTCTTCAGCACTGGCCCCAAAGAAGCCATGTTTCAGCAAGGCAGACTTAGTGCAAAAACACTGCTTCACTGTGTCACCAGCACGGGTGATTGGATAAGAAAAACCAAGAGACTTGAATATGTGTCTCACTTTTAAAGCTGTTACTATTCATTAGGAGTGAAAATCTGTAATTCTTTTATACTGAGACAACCATAAATTGCTGCACTATTCAGGCCAGCATTCTGTCAGTATTTCCCAGTTTATTCTATGGCAGCAGCAACTAAAATAGCACAACTTAGCTGATTTTTCTACTGGTCTCGTAGAGCGTGTGTGATCAGTTGAGCTGCGTGTCAGCTCAGCGGGGGTAAAACTCTCAGCTGAGAAGACAGGAACTTCTTAAACCAGTGTAATTCAATCACTTGCAGCTCCACACACTCCAAGAACCTGGCTGGCAGTCCATGCTGCTCACCCACCTCTCTGAACTCTAGTCAGTGCACTATTAAGACTTTACTACAGTTCCACAGTGATAAATACATTTATTATAAAGCAGTGACTTACTTGATATTCAGAAAATCCGTTGCCTAAATTTCATATCCAATTTTTTTTTATCTCTCTGAGCAGAGTTAGTCAGGTTACTGAGTACAAAAAGGTCACACATTAACAGCCAGCACATGCTGCCTCCAGCAGAATTTGCCAGTTGCGTGCTGTAGTTTTATTCTCAGAACAGCTGAGTATGCCAGGCGTGAAGCATCTGTCCTGCATTCTCTGCTCCATGACATGGGACTGGCCAAGAAATAACGCATGAAAGGACAGGACCTCACTGCCATAAGGGAACTGGATCTGACTAACTTTTTGAAAATTCAAGGAAGAAAAAATTGCCACAGAATTATCATTTTCAAGACTCAATGGGACAAAAGTATACAGCCTTGTGAAATAGGACATATCTGCTCTGAGGGACAGTAGGAAGGTTTTAAAACCTGTTGCATATAATAGCTAAGTGGGGCTAAGGCCATCCAAGATCTGGCTGTTTACAAAATGCTCAAACCGCTGCAAGGTAAGTCCTTTCATAACTTGCCTTTGTGAAAAATTAATTTAAAAGAACAGAATTTATGAAACAGCCACACAAATTGGGTTTCCTTATTTAAAAAGAAAAGTAATTCCAGGAAAGTCCACTTTAATAATACCTCAATATGTTAAAAAAAAAATCTTTGAACCCATGAACTAATTAATAGAGGAAAAAAGACCAAAACAAACCAAAACCTTTTGAGTTTGCCTTGGACTCAGAAAAAAATTAATCAGATGTATCATGTCTGTGCTCCACTGACTGAGACAGCTTTAATTGCTTACTTTTCAGGTCTCTCAATCTTTTTATAAAATTCCTAGGATCAAGGTTGAGACATAAGAGTATGAGAAGATACTCAAAAAAAGAGAAGTTATTAAGAGTCATTCTAGATGCTGTCCAACCATACATGTACTACAGAAAATAAAGTCACTACCAAAGGCTTGTCTGATATGAAAAGACTGCATTGCCCTATAAGAATACCTGCAGAGGGGAGGATGGGGCAAGCACGAGAAAATACAACACAGAGCTAGCAACCTTAGTGTCTATCAATTTTCCTGCAAAGTAATAAAAACACGAGTTAACTTGACACAATTTAATGTCAAATGATCTCAGTGGGAAATTTTTCCAATAAAAAATAAAGGTTATTCATCCAACAACTAGAGCTTTCATGCTGATCACTGCACATTTCTACTTTGAGTATAACCTGGAAAAGCATAGTCCTGGTGGGAGCAGTACCCACTGCAATACTCTACTGACCCCTGCTCCTTCCCTGATGGCACAGAACATCTGGAGAACAGGGGACATGGAACAAAAGCTACTTTATTTTTCTCTATGACCTCTGTATGTTCATTGTTGAAGTGCTGAAGAAATTTGGGTAGGGCATTCAGATGTACAGAAACCATCTTGCAGAACAACTGAAGAGATGAGCTGCTTCAGTTAATGCTCATGATTTCAGTACATTCCTGCTCTGCAATTTATTTCTTCCAGCCAGTGGAAACTAGTCAGATTAAAAAACTTTTAGTACTGGAATACTTCTAGGTCAGGTCTTGAAAACAGCCTCTAACCTAGGTGAGTATGCTTGTATGCCTTAAGCCTTGCCCAAAAGAAGTACTACAAAACAGTACTACAAAAATTGCACAGAAGTGCTGGAGTTCCTCTTTATAACTTGACCTATTTCAACAGAAATCTTACTCTTCAAGGTAAAATAGCATTGCTCATTTGGATTTCCACAGGTTCCACATGGATGACACTGTTTGTCAGTTTTCAGTCATCATGGGAGCCAACAGGTATGCAGGGTGCATTCAGAGCTGAAACACATCTCCCTGTCCCTTGGGAACTGTGCACCTGTAATGTTTGAGGGCAACCATTAACACTCTCTGTAGCATCTTAGCTAGAAACAATTCCAAAGCTACTTCTCCATGCTTGGAGATATTTGAAAACCGCCTAGATATGGTCCCAGGCAGCTCTAGGTGACCCTGCCTCAGCAAGGAGTTGGACAAGATGACCTTCAGAGGTCCCTCTCAACCTCAACCATTCTGCAATTCTTGCATGTCTCCAAGTACTCGATGTGCAGCAAACAAGACACAAGAATTATTTCCCAGCTGGGCTACTTGCTCTTTTTTGTCTCCAAGGCAGGCGAGATGGTAGGGTAAGACTAGAACTACTGGATTCTCTTGTTTGTCTTCAGTTCAAATAGATCCAAACATATCCAAGGAAATACCTTAATGTTAAAGTCTTCATTAAACAACAAGAGCAATTAAAATAAATAACTTATCCTATGAAGACTGAGGCTCCTGAACTGCTCTATTTGATACATCCAGTTCATTTGTTACCTGTCAGAAACATGAAGGGCAAAGTCCCTGCAGACATGTGTGCCCACCAGATATTAGGGAGCCATGATCACTGTACAGTGTACAGTCACTGTACAGTGCTCTTTTCCTTACAGATTTCACAGACTCAAGATGCACCAGCAGTGTATCCTCAAATCAGCAAAATGTAGAATCAAGCTATGCAGTGTATCTGCCCAGACATGAAACATCCCAGCATACAACCAAGACCTAGCACCAAAGTAAGTGGCAGCATAGGTTTCACAGGACATCTGCTGCATGGCTGAAGTCATCCTTTAAAACCCTGAATTGACCTTTATAAGGCAAATTTCATAGTAAACTCTGTTTGTTCATCACGTAGAACTCAACAGACATTCAGATCTTTTGTAACTAAGCCCGTAATGGAATTTCATGAGAGATTTTGAAATAAATAAACAGCAGCTGAATGCCTACATGTCATACACCACTGAAAAATTTGCTACTGGAGTAACTGCAGAAGCAACAGATAGGCTGACACTGAAGAGGCCAAAAAGTAAAACTTAAACAACAAATTATGAAGGATTTATAATGAAATGTCAATTTTCCATTTCTCTTGTATTTGCATACCAGACAAACTATGCCAAAATAATTAATAAAATAATAATAAAATTATCTCAAGCTTCTGTTCTCTCATCCTGCATAGATTTCTAACAAAGACAAGAGGGGAAGCCACAATTCCCAGAAATTCTACCACGGGAAAAACCAACATGAGCACAGCAAGCTCTTCAATTCCCAATCATAAACCAGAAAAAAACCCCAAACCTCAAAATGAGTTTTGCTGCTCTCCAGCCTATTTTACACCTCTATGTATAAAAAGATACACTTTTATATACAGTTTCAGAAACAAACATGAGTGGTATTGAAACTGATTATGTGTGCTCCAAGCAGTCATCTAAGAAACAGTAAATGTTCTCAGCTTTTCTGCTTGGCTGCCACTACCGGTGAGCCTGATCACCACATGCACTTGCAATAGACTTTCCTTGAATCAGACTGTGAAAACTTGTTGTCATATTCCAAGACGAGAATGGGTAAACAGACTACAATAAATTACTTTCCTGGAGTCACAAAAGAACTGGGAATTGTCTATCTTTCCCATGTCCATCCTGTGGCTCACACATACTGTCGCAGTGGCCTGGGGGCATAGAGTTCATCCCCATACCACCACACAGCCCCGAGAAAGAGGACCAGGGTCTCAGGAATTTCCTTATGCATACGGCTCAGGTTTTTATGTAATTTACCATCTTAGAATTACTCAGTTCTACTGTCAACAAAAAAAAATCCGAACATTATCACGGAAAAAAATGCTATACAGATTTTTTTCAGTGTTTTTCCCTGTAATCGTGATGTTATTTCCAGCTGCTCAGAAACAGAGAACTGATTCACACTGATAAGTGAATTCTTGTCTGTCCACTACAAAAGCATCCTGAGATGTTTACTATTTGAGTATTTGCCTTTTCCCCCCCACTAAAGGTTTTTCTGAACAGTAAAGATCAGAAGAAAATTACAAGTGCATTTACTATGTCAGAAATGGTGTATGTGACTAACATACAATTAATCCATACTAGAATGAGTTTAAACAAACGAGTATGTCACTGTTTTTAATATAGTAATTCTTTTACGATCACTTTGTGTTCTAGGAAAACAACTACTGAAAACAATGAAAGAGAAATACCAAAAGTTACAGGAATCCAACTGCAAATCCTTGGAACATGAGTCACATTTTCACTAATAGCATCGGAAGTCACTTCCATTAGTACTTTAACTGATGCTTCCTGACCTTGCATCTATTCAATGCAGTACACAGAATTCACATCAAGTGCAGAGCGAGGAGGAAAGGAACAAAAAGAACCCCTCAAATGTTACTCAAATGCTACTCCATGGTCTAATCATTGGGATTAAAGATAAATAAATAAAACACTTGCCACTTTATGACTAATGCCAGACAAAACATTTCGTGACTCAACAGTCACAAATAAAAGAATGTGAGAACAGTCTGAAGACAAACCTGTACACAACTACAAGAACAGACCTGCTGGCGTCACAGACCACACACAGGGGTACCATGTTGGTAATTACACCAACTGCCTTTAAGTCCATACAGACGACAAAAAAAAAAAGGCAAAAAAAGGAAAAGGTTTCTCAGCATTTGTTAGCCTGTAATGGGATTTCTTTAAATACAGGTCACCAGACATTCAGTTGGGAATCTCAGTAGGCTGCAACAGATTTGTCTTCAAAGACTGACTTTTTTTCTGTAACTTGTCCTTTCAATTAGTGAGATTTTCATCAGAACAGCCACAGACACAAAACCTGTTTTATTTTGGCCCTGTCAGCTTTCTGTGGAGTTCTTTTATTTACACAGTAGGGGGAAACATCATTGCCCTCGAGACAGGGTTATGAGATAGTTTGCATTAGGAAGACACATGCTATTATAAGGAAGGTATACTTCAGGAAGATCCTCTGAGTGTATCTTTTCAAATATTGATAGCTGAATTCTGGTGTGATGTACAGAGAAACAGAACCTTGAAGAAATCATCACTTAGTAAAAACTCTAATGTTGCTTTTTTATCTTTTTCTCCTCAGAGGCTTTAATTACAAGTATTTCTAAATGTGTATCCACTTACATTAAGATATATCATAAGCAGGTATCTTTTGAAGGAAGTCATGCTTCTTCAGACAGGCCATCCTCAATACCAACTTAGAGTGGAGGAAAAAAAGCTGGACTACTGGTAATCGTATTTATACTTCTAGTATTCTGTTTTGTAGCATGTTTGACCGACTGAACAGCAGGGCTGTGCACTGACTGGTCAGAAAAACAAATAAATTGTCTGCCTCAGGATTAGGCATGAGGACATGAAGGTCTAAACCAACCTGAAATTGCCTGGAGACCTTCTGAGCAGGAGGTCAGGAGCAGCACAGTGCAACGCAAAGCCACGGAATGTTTGGTCAGGCAGGCTGCACAGCCTACTGCTTTACAGCAAACTTCCATATTAGAAGTCCTCCAGATGGGCTCCGAAACACAATCACTGGACTAGTATTTTAAAGACATGAAGATGAAATAATGGAAATTTGCACAAGAGAATACAGCAGAACTTCTAGGAAGGAGGCAGGAAAGTAAAGAAAAATGCTTCAGAAATTTACATCTGTGGTAAATTTACATATTTTCCTCTCCTCCTAAGAAAAAGAAGGGAAATAAAACCCATCATAATCATTAACTATTTTACGGGACATAATATGTACCTCAAGATATACTGTAAAATATATTTTGACAATGAATCCTTTACAGTTTATACTCAGTGTTAAAATCTGGAATAATCTGTTCACAGTACTACACGTCCTTAGCCTTTGTTGATGAAAATTATTTTGGTTTTGTCTGCTTTTGCTGACTGACATCACAGTTTCAAATGCTGGCAATTATACAGAGCCAGGCTTTGATTGAGAACTAGTGCCAAAACTAAAATGAATGCTAGTACTGATATCTATTTCAAAGTGATTGACTGCACATGCAGATGACAAAATAACTTATGTTCACTACAAGGTCCTTTGCCCTCAAAATAGACTAGAAAATTCAAGTGTCTTCTTTCTGTACATGTATACACATGGTCTCTCCTTCTCCTCAATCCAGCATTCAAGCAAGCAAGTAAATTCAAAACCCGTTTTCTTTCCTTGCTCACTTTCTAACACAGTGCTGTAGGCTGATTAAAGCTGATCAGTGAAGCTTTTTCCTGTTGAGCTTTCTTTAGCAGTCCTTGGGTATCTTGGTGTTTTAGCTTCATTCTGAAGAACCAGTGGTCTCCTGGCACTAAGTAAGTGCAGAAGAGCCAGATCATGTGACAGCTGTATCGAGTCATGCTGTGCAAAAGGCTCACATTTTGCTTTCCACCCAGGCACTGCTGTCTCAGACCACTTTGGTACATAGCCCACGGCTTCCTCTGGGACCAACTGACCCTCCTGGCACAACCTTACTGGCTCCTGG
>WAAE01004108.1:0-17818 GCA_013400495.1 Nicator chloris | reverse complement strand
TATGTTAATCATGTCATGCTGTGTTATATCTTGGGGACTTAGTGCACTCTTGACCCCGAATGCTTAAATTCTGCAAACTGTATGTGTGCTGGCAATTACCAGGAATTACAAGGCAACCAAACCCATGGGGACAGGGTCCTTGCACACTGCCATAATGCTGGCAGAGCCACCAATATTACAACAGTTTACATCATCAGAGGAACTGCCCCTGTATGTGGAAGTCATGGCCCATGAACCAGTATGAACAAAGCACCTCTAACAGTAACATGCTGCACATACACTTTGTAAGATGCTTGCGTAGGAAAATGGATTTCAACATGAATTCCTCTGTACTGGTGTATTAATTGAAAGTGCTTACAGCATCAATACCTCTTTATAAGGAGCTGTATTTAAAAAAGCCATTAACTGTTTCTGAAGTAATGGTGCAACCATTTTCAGGGCTATTTATCTCTTTCAGAGTAACATCTTCATGTATTAGTTTTACAGAACTAATGGGTTAATTGCACTGATGTTGTAATTATGTTTTATGTGACTCAGGTATGCAACAGCTGTTGACCTTTTTAGTGCCAGAGAACCAGAGAACGCTGATACACCACAAGAAGAATAGTCCAGGCAAAGCATTTTTAAAGTGGATAAATCATATTAACACCTCATTAGCCTTCAGTCTTCCATACACACTCATTAAATAAAAAAGTATGTTACAAAGATTGCTCAAGGTTAAACAACAGCTACAAGAGCATAAATGAACCTATGAATGCATAAATGAATTTGAAGTGAATTGAACAAAAGTTGTTATTCCTTCCTATTAGGAAACATTCCCATTGGAATTTTGTTATCTTCCACTGGTGGTTGTCTATGCTACTGCACCATGCTGTAACAGTAATTGCCTATGATATAGGCTTAATACCCCATCTCTGGGTTAAATAAATGTTGTTACAACCACTTGCAAATCCTTCTGGAAACGATAGTTGGTATAAGCATGTCCTTTAGGTGAAGGAAACTTAAAGATGTTCCATATAAAATAAAGTTTATTCCACATCTCATATTTACTCTGTATCTGCTGCAGTTGCTAACTGAAAACAGCTGCATGTTCAGTGTGTGCTGAGGGTGTGGATATCCAGGTGGAGCTTCACTGAATTAATTTAAAAAACTTTTTTCAGGGTTCATTTCATGCAGCTTCATTAACAGAAGTCACAGAAATAAGTATATGGAAATGGTCTTCTCAAAGAGATCATCTAGACTTAATCCCATGCACTGAGGAAGGAGAAGACCATTCCTGACAGACTGGTCTATCTCAAACACTGAAGAACCCTTACCCTGTTTTTCCCTAGGTTTTCTGTTTCAGTCCTCTACCATCCTACAGTAGAAGAGCTTTTCCCATCACCCCAATAACAAGTCTTTTTGTAGATAAAGTTAACTTTTCCTTTTTTCCGCCTTTATGGTGGCCACAAATTTATTTTTCTCTCTCCTGATAGCTTATATTTTTTAAAGAAATCCTAATTCCTTCAGACTAGACGGAGAAAGTTCACTAGACAATTTGCAATTTACATTAACCCAAGCTGAACACAGAGCCAGTCAAAACTGGGCACAACTTCAACTAAGACTTTTGAGCAGAAGGAAGGCAAAGAGCAGAGTGAAGCTCCTACAGTCCCACTGCCTCCCAGCTGGTGTTGTGTGACTGACCTCTGGGCTTTGCCTCCTAACTGCAGACTCCATTCTTGTTCTGGGAACTAATTAGTGCTTTTGGCACTAATGGTCAAGGCAACAACTGCCCTAGAAAAGAAGCAGGAGGGCTGAAAGGTCCTTTGCATCAAACAATTCTTAAGTGTAGTTTATATTTTTAAGTTAAGGTGGTTAAAATAAGAAAATCTGCTAGGACTCTAGTTTGCTTGCTAGCAGGTCCTTTATTTCCTTTATCTTGGATATTGCACCTTGGTATGCACTGACCTCAAGGGAAAGCATGGATTCTAGATGTCTCCTGAGTGTCACTGGAGCAATGCGAGTGCAAGAAGCTCCAGGTTGGAGAAGGCAGGGGAATGGTGCAGACAGCTAGAACTCAGTGGAATCTGCAAGTTTGAAGGCTCTGAGAGAGGCAGAGAATCCACATGTAGTCTAGAAATGAGGTGACAGGGGAAAAATTTTCTTAGGAGTGAGTAGACTTGTGCAGAGTGTGCTCAATCCTCTGAAGTCTGCCAGACTGGAGAAAAGGGCCTGTACTAAAAGGATTCATGAGTGGTCAGGATGAGGACTACTTTTCAACAGATTTTATTATCTCATCTGATGAGTAGATTTTTGCTGCTCACCCTCCACACATTTATGAATGTGTTCTCTCATGTGTTGCTGAAGTAATTAGAGAAAATATTAACTGGAATAAGGCTTACATTGGATCCTGAAAATAACAAGGAACCAGAACATCATGGTGTCTTACAATTAATGTTCCATGGAGCGACTTAATTCCACTTACCACTCGGAGGAATATTGAAATGCTTCCCTTGATGGCTGACTTGAAACTAGATTATTGAACATGCTGCCTTAAAGATGTATCTCTCCAGTAAACAGTTGGGGAAATGTCAGAGATTAATGGTATTCAAGGGCAATAAAATGAAAAAAATAGCAGGGATTCTTCAGCTTTACATTTGTCTTTCATGTTTCTTTTGCTTTATTCCTAGAGAGCTTCCAAACAGAAGTTGATTTGGACTGAAAAAAAATCACTCAGATTTCCCCGAGGAGCTAGTACAAAAATGTAAAGGATATAATGCACTGTTTGGAAGTGGTTGGGAAGATGTCAATGCCATCAGGTCTAGCATGAGCAGTGACACACTAATGTTCCATCCGATCATCCAGGTGTTGTCCTGACAGACGGGTTGAGTTTCTGCTTCATTCATCTTGAGCGTGGAAATATTTTTGACGTGTGTCATGGTCAGAAGAACAGATTTGGTTTGTTATCACGCTTTACCCGCAGGATAGCAGTGGGGCTGTCCCATAGGTAACCCCAGAGAACACCAATAACATGATTTTTTTTTTCACCCTTTTCTGGTTTTTTTGGTTCTGCTTTTCACTGCTCTTGTACTATCCTTTCTCCACTCCAGCTTCCTCCCAAATAAGCAACCCAATCTTAATTACTTCTTTCCTATTGATCCTGATTTTGCTATACCAAAATTTTGTATTTCTGATATTTTTACCTCGAATCTAGGTAAATTATATTACTAATATTAATATTACATAGGTACTCTCTGCCCACACTATAGCTTCACTCCCCAAAAGGTCTCTGATATTCCCCTTCCATGATATGCAAAGTCTGGCCATTTTTCTCAACTGACTTTCCTTAGTAATCTGTGAAGTCCAGTCATGGACTTTCACAGTGTTTTATCCAACTTCAGACAGCTTTTTATACTGTTATCTGTCACATCTACCAGCTTCTAATATCATATGCAGCAGTCCTTCTGTTTTTGTGTTAAACTCAGCAACCTGATCATTTGCAAGCATTGACAATTAATGTAAAATTCAGGTAGTATAATACTCTGGTGAACAAACAACAAAGTTATTTTGTTGGAATTGTAGAATTCAATAGCTAGAATGAAGAAATAGTTAATTGTCCATATGTTTATTAGCAGGGAAGAAAATAGGAAGCCACTAGACTAGATACCAACAAGGAATATTGCCTGAACTGCTCTTAATAATGGACACAGGGCAAGGGTTTGGTGCGGTATGTATTGCAAACACTTGCAAACTGTTTGAAAGGTGACTGTGATGGAAAACTTAGAGCCTATCTTACTAGAGTTTTGAAAACCTGAGTAACTATTTTTTGTCTCATGGATAGAAGAAAAGTGATTTTGGAATATCCTCTTTTGCACATAAACAGAATTGCAACTAGGCATTTGTGATGTCTCTATTAATAATGCAGTTGTGTGGTGTTCGTGGTCTGTCAGGATAAAGGTCAATGGGGCTGGCCCACACTGAAGACTGCTGTGACACTTGAGAAGAAGATCCTAATGGTAACAAAAAAAAAATAAAAACAAATCATGAACCTGGACTTTGAGTGGTGCCAATATTATATCAGTAGAAGGGCAGAAACCAACTTCCAATCAGCAATGCTCAGCACAAACAGCTTGTAGGTAATCCTCTACCAGGGTACCATCAGGGCCTTGGAAGAACCATGGAGGATAGCTCTGATCACCAGAAAGAGGTAAATGATGGACACAATTTCGTCCCTTTTGGGGAGCAGTCAGATAATGCACTGTCCTGGAAGCCACTGCAAAGTGGAATGGTTCTTTTCCTTTTGCCATTTTTTAATGTCAGTGTTACTGAAAAATAGCCAGAGTGTTGTGGAAATTTGTCATTCTTTGAGGATCTGGATGGCTGCTTGGTAGAGCAGGGTATTTAATCTGGAGATGGTTTTTCCACACAGGGGGAAGAAGTAAAGGGGAAGAAGAACATGGACTTGCAGCTGATGCTACAAACTTAGGGAAAACACAACAGGCGAGGCCACATGGAACCATAGGGCTTTCCATTTCTTTCCCTTTGTGAAACACTGGTCACAGCTGGCATGGTGAGTCTTTTCGATCCTGTTATGTAGGTCAGGGTGTTTAGGGAAGTAAAGTTGGAGAGAATATGAAAGAAGCACTAATTTCAGTACAAAGATCAATGTTTTATTAAGGACCAGAACCTTCCTCTAAACATTTTGCAGAATTTCTCTATGATCCCTCAAGCTGCTGAATATTTTCTAGAAGTTTTTTTTCACTTTCCTTAAAAAGGTGTCAAGGAGATCTGTCACTGCTTCAAATTTAAAATCTGTAAGAGTTCTGAAAAAAAAGAAACAACATGTAAAATGTTACTGGGAAAGGTGGCTTCAGTCAATTTTTAGTTAAGCAGATGTAAACTTTCTCTATGAGAACAGCATGTTAAAAACCCAGTGAACTACATCAGTACTAGATAAAATTGGGATGTTCTGCCAGCATTCACACCCTTGGGATGCAGCAATAAATAAACAGAATTTGCCCATGATTATGCTCTGCTTGATACTTCATGTGACACGGCAATAAACCTTGAGACTCCAAGCACATGCTTAGAACAGTAAATCAATATTGTGGCTGCTACTAGATTCAAGTTCCTGAGATGATATTTCCTTGATAAGGTCATATCACTGGTTGCTTAATATTTCAGGTGGTTCAGGTGGTTTCTAGCACAACATTGTGCTAGAAGGGGCACCAAAGTAGAAAACATACTGACCACAGATAATCAAAACCACTAGTAATTTTTCTAATATGCTAGCAGTCTGGGGAAAAGTTAAATTTGACAAATTTATGACATGTGAGCATTACCTGGGAAGCCAAGTGTATCTCTCAAACAGGATAAGAGAAGGCTTAATGCAGAAGGTGACTTATGATGGAAATCAACACCATGTCAAATCACCTACACTGTTACAAGACAAATTGCAGGCATGATGGAGAAAGAATATTGTCTGTTCACTTAATTTTACACCAACAGCTCTACAGTTTTCATTTGTAATCAGATTTTCTCTTTTGAAGGCAAACACAGTCAGAATCAAGAATTAGGTAACCATATCAAAAAGGGCAATAGAATTCTGTATCTCTTTAAGGAAGAGGGAATTAAATAGCAAACAGCTGTTTCCCAATACAAATACCTTTATCAGGAAGTTACTTCCTCAAGTAGTTGTCTTTTCTTTTTTGTACTCCTCTCTTGTATCTCATTGGGACTGGAAATGTTTCTTTCTTATGTCTTTTTAATGCTGGTTAGCCTTTGGGTATGATCATGCAATACAAATAAATATTTGGCAAGTAGATTATATGTTTGGATGAAGATATTGTTAAGAAATTGTCACCATGAAAATTATTTGGCACTGGGAAATATTAACCAGAGAAGCTGTGGAATCTCCATCCTTGAAAATCTTCAACCTCTATTTGAGGTCCTGAGCAAACAAATATAGCTTTGAATTTAGACATTCTTGGAGAAGGAGCTTGAACTAGAGATGTCCAGAGTTTCCTTTCAGAGTAAATCTTTGCATGGTTGTCTCATTCCAGTTATAAACTGGTAAGTGAAAGTATAAGTTACCCTTAACTGAAAAACAATTTCTGCTATTAACATTGTCTCCTACTTTTGGAAATTATTGCAAATCTAGTCCAAATATTTGATGACCACTATATGAAGAAGGTAAAACAGGCTTTGGTACATACAGAAAAAGAAGCACTATAGCCCCTGAAAATTCTAACTTCTCTGTAACAAGTTGTTAGCAAAGTTTTCTAAAGTATTGTTTCTAGTTCAAGACTGTAATCTCAGCATCTGAGATAGCAAAGAAACTCTCCATCAGATTTCAGAACAACCCAAAGTTTGCAATCCTTCTAAGCATACTAATATGTGGAGTTCCACTGCTGACAATGTAATTGTCCTATAGCTCAAGATATGGTCAGTCTTATTGCTGCTATGATGTTCTTTCTGTTAATGGAAAGGTTAGCACTGTGACAAAACTAATTACATCACTGCACACGCAAAAGACTTTATAAATACTAAATTAAAAGGAATTTTTACTGTTAACACATTCGGTAAGTTAAAGTCTTTGTTCAGTCACCTACCAAGCAGAAAAGAACAAGTACAGTTTGTCAAGAGTTTGTTATGGATCCCTGAGCTCAGTGTAAATTCAACCAGCCTGTGCTGACTCTAATTGACTGAAGTGAGCAATTAAAAGTAATAAAAAAAGTAAGCAATTAAAAATTATTCGCAAACAATTCATCACTTCCCCTCCCAAAACTGAAGGCCCAGAAGTTGGTGAGAATTATTAATTAATGATCCATTTTATTTTGTTTCTGGATACACAATCCTGAAGGATTTGTCAGCAGAGGAAGCATATGCAGTATTCTCTTCTTTGAAGAGGCTGGGCCGATAAGTGGAACACAATTTTGTCTCAGCCATTAAGCTGTAATTAGTAGAATCCTCTTTCCACTTTTCACCTAATATAGTTGATAGCTGGCAAATAAAGTCTGAAAATAGAACTGATTGCCCTGAAAATAAAGTAATTATGAAATTGGATCATAGCAAGAAATCCCTTTTGGTGTCACATTTTTCACTCACGTTCACTGCCTGTGTTTCCTAGTCAGAAACTTATTCTCAAGAGGTCACCTCAAGAAGA
This sequence comes from Nicator chloris, assembly GCA_013400495.1. Lineage (NCBI taxonomy): Eukaryota > Metazoa > Chordata > Aves > Passeriformes > Pycnonotidae > Nicator > Nicator chloris. Next base: position 10,674 of record WAAE01004108.1, on the reverse strand, counting down.
AAATAACAACATTCAGGATGAGATTTCTACACCTTGAAGAAATTAGAGACTAATATGAAGTGCCTTTCCACTACATACAATTGGCAGCTAAGGAAAGAAGGAGACGTTTTCAGACACACTCATGAGGAGTGTCACAAAAGCTAAATCATGCCAGACTAACTTAATCATTCTCTACAGCAAAAAAAAAAAAAATCTTCAAGAAACACAGGAAGAACAGTGGATGTTGTTTACGTGTATTTGAGAAAAGCATTCAAGATTGCTTCCCACAGCAGTCTCATGGACAATCTGGCAAGATGCAGATTGGATGGGTGGCCTGTGAGATGGGTATGAAATGGGCTAACAGGTCATAGTCAGAGAGTGATAATCAGTGGGTTTCACTCAGGCTGGCAGCCTGTCTCAAATGAGGTCAATCTAGACCTCAAGACCAAGGCTGGATCCCACACTGTGCCTTATAACTCTGTGGCACCCACAAACCTCCAGTAGATAAACCAGCTTACAAGTAACATCAAGGAGTACTGTTGTTACAATAAAATGAACAGAAATTATCTCACAAAGGAATATCAAGAGGTTTTGAGAGCATTTGGATTTCAAGTACTCTTGTGAGGTAGGTAGGTAGGTATTTTTACAGGTTTCTTTATGAACACAGCCTTTTGTGTCACTTCATTTCCCTATCAAAATATAGAGATTTCTTAGCAGCAGTCTCTACATGTAAAAGGAAAATGAATTGACTGTTCTATTCTTTTTGAATATAGGTTAAATAGCTTTGCATGTTTGAATTTCTGATTAGTATTTATGCAGAAATACTTTATGCCACCAGAAATTAAGCTCTATAAATGGCACAATCTACAGTGAAAAAGTGTTTTCAAGTACTTTGTATAATATTTAATACTTCTGTTTTACTAGGGGCACTTCAGCATGTGATTATGGGAGTGTAAGACATTAAATTAAGCAGCATTCTCAACCAAAATGAAGACATCCTAGGAGACATGTTTCCTGTGTAAATGAGTGGGGCAAAGATTCATAACAGGTAGGGTATCAAACATGAAGTTGTCTAATATTAAAAGTAACTGATAAGAAACAAATGCTCATATGTAAAAATATAAGAACTCCTGTTGAGGGCAGAACATAGACTCAGCTGGTGTTGTCCCTTGAGAGAGGTTGAAGCTGATACTCTAAATGAAAGTGAACTCTTGGGTAATACAGCAACCTATTGTGAGATGATAGACTGCAGTAAAGGGAACTTCTTTCCTGACTTCTACAGACAATTAGCTTCTTCCCTCCAGCATGAAGTTTAATAACCTGTGTCATTATATTTCCTTGCATAGCCAGAATGCTAATGCTATTAATATTAAGTTCAATCAGAGTGTGAAGTTGAAAAACTGCTTTCCAGCATGTCAGGACCTGATCAGTTCACCACAGACAGAAATTACTCTGTCATATCCTATTGACAGGATGATGGATAAGAACTTCTGTCAACACATGTTGACAAAAATAATGTCAAAATAATTTCACAAGAAATTAAATGAGCTGTATTAAATGATGCGATGATTAAAGATATAATAAGCTGAAATTAGTGTTTAATCAAAGAAATATTTATCTTTACTACTGCCGAGAAACACATGGAGATTTCAGAAACGTTCTCACTAAAGTAATTTTAAAAGTCTGAGGAAAAACATCCGTTTCTCTTCTGGTTCATTTCCTTAGGAAGTGGGAATGAAATGTAATTCCCAATCTCAGTCTTCCCCTCACTGACTGCAGAATGTGCTATTGCTCTAAAATTGAGGCAGCTGTTCTGGATGTGCTTTAATACAGTGACAGAGGTTTTGGTGGACTTGCAATACAGTGCCCAGAACCTTTTGATTGTTAAATCTGAAAATGGGCAGTTACTTTTTTCCAGGTTAAGGCTTGAGATAGGTTTTCTGACACTGCCTGCTTCCTTGTGAAGTGAGGGTAAGATTTGGACTGATCAGTGTTCTGCTCCCCACAACCAGCAGAGGTTTGGAAGCGATCACTGAAACAGCCTTTCTAGTTTTGTAGTATGATACACTGCAGGCACAAACAGTTCAGACATTTTCTCAGAACTGTTTTATTTTTACCTCGAAGAAATTATTTAAGTTCTGAGTTCTCCATTCTCAGCACATTGAAAAAAAATCGACAGGAACATCTTCTTTTTGAAAGTGTCCAACACAATACACTCCAGTCTTCTTTACATGTCTTCAGAGAAGTAGAGATCCTTATTAATTCCTCCTTGCTTTCTCTAGTTTTTCTGCATTTTTTATGGCCTTGCATGGGCATCTTTTGCTTATCTGAAGCTTGGAATTCTGATAACCATGTAGCATGCAGAGGTGAATTTGAGTCATCAGTGAAGGAATATGTTTTACTAATTCTCTAAGCAGTAAATGGATGTTCTTTCTTTCAGTAGAGGCTTTTCCAATTTTCTTTTCCATTTCTTATGAGCTTGTTTGTTTTTGCACCGTGTAGCATATTGCATTCAGTGATAGGAGAGTGCAGTAACAATATGAGTCTCTCCATTGATGACAGAATCCTTTCTTGTGCTGTTTTTGATAGAATATGTTCCTATAAAAATCCTGACACTTCATCTTTGCAGTCTTTATTTAAAAATGATGGAAAAATAATGCTGTTCTTAGGTGTTTTATTATTGTTCTGAGTGCTGTGTCAGCTTGTCAAACACTGACTGTAATGTCTTTAAGTCTTACTGAACCCTTAACTACTCCCAGGTTCACACTAATGGTATAAGGCAGTGTTATGCATGGACACCATTCCATGATTCCTTGCTTTTCCATCAGCTGGATTTCCATAGAGGCTTATACCAGCCTTACAAAACGTACCCATTTTCCTGGTGAGATTGCTTTGAGAGCAGACCTTTGACATATGTCAAGGAAGCCACATTTTGCTTTCACAACTGAGAGACCTTGATCTGGTGACCAGGCCTCAGTAAACGTGCCAAGGACACATGATGGGAGCTAGTAGATCTCCTCGAGAAATACTTCCACCACATTCTTCTTATCTTCCCTTTGAAGCAGGTCTAAAACCCTGTTCAAAATGTATTAAGTGGGGCCACTGTAAAACAAAAAATGAGATTTCATCTTCAACATCTCTGAAAAGTACTAATGAAGGTCACAAGCCATAGAGTTATTATCTGATAATATTCTGTGTTGTCAATGAAGAATAGCCAGAGAAGAAGAATAGCCAGAGAAGAGTAGTCAGGCTAGGTGAGAATGACTGGATATGAAAAAAAAAACATGGCTACAATAAAAATATATTATTGTAAGAAAAAGAAAAGCAAAGGTGAAATATGGCATAGGTTGCCTAAAATAAATACTTGAGCAACAACTGCAGAAATACTCCTGAGTTTTTCAAGGCCTTTTTTTTTAAACTAAATTAAATCAAATAAGTGCTTTATTTGTTAATTAATGTCTTGCCTATTGTATGAAGCCTAATTTATGTGAAGGACTTAAAACAAATTAGCTGTAAATCTGATAAACAAACCATACTGAAATACGCAAACGCCATTGCATTTTATAACAAAGACAGATTTTAATTACTAACCATATACCTCTCCATTCTTGACTTCTCAGAAAGGAATCAATGTTTGTTTTCTAAAGAGTATTCTACTGAGTTTTTTCTATTTTTTCAGATTTTTTTAGGCAAACTAACACAATTAATTGTAGTTATGACAACATTAATGAAACCTTGGAGGCTGTGAAAGTCTCCTGTAGTGGATCTCTCTGATGTCTGATATGACTGAGACAGACTTTCATGGCTGAGAGATTTCTCTTCAACTTACTTCATCTGTAGGAAGACATCTGCTTTAATATCTTGAATCAGTTCAAAAAGTACTGGGGCCAAGTGTGCACCTGCAGTTATAGACTAATTGCTTGGGAAGTTAAGCTAATATCAGTAATTTAGGTGTCTGCCATGAAAAAAATCTTTTTTATATTGCTTTTTTTGCTGCTTTTTTTCTATTGTCACTTCTTGCATACACAGGAATCTTCTCACGTCATAATTAAAAGAAACATAAAAAATACTAGAACAAAAAAAAATCTTATGTGACTATTGCGAACCTTTCTCTGACATTGTGGTGTTACAGAAAAGGAGATGGAATATGTGACCTTTATAGCGTCAGTCATTTTTTAAGTTAATTGGAAAAACCTCAGAATAGCTCCAGAGGAAAATTCTTTCAGAGCACTTTACGACTAGGCTTTTAGTATTAAGTCTAGGAAATTGATGCATTTGAAGAAAGAGGTCACAAGTGAAGGAGAACTTGCAGGTCTGCACGACTGTAAGCAGCAGAGATATTACTCAGTCACATTAATCTTTTCAAGTGACATGAAATTACATGAAATCAGGTTTGTAATCATAGTATATAGTCCAATGATCAGTAAATACTCTGGCAAATGTCCTTTGTAAAGCTGAAATGAAAATGCTCTTGAAAGAATTTGAAAACAACAGTAAAAGGCGATGCAAACAAACAGAGAAGTCAGGGAGTACCAAAGGTATAAAACTGGATATGTAGGTATAGCTTTTTTCTCAGTAAGGTAAATGGTAAAGTTCATGCTGGTTTTTTTTGTTAACAGAGGACAAAATCTCTGCATTACAATATACAACCAGTTATTACCTCAGGTCAGGGCACCACTGTATTGTCACTCAGAAGGGGACTAATCCTTATGCAGAAGCCTGAGATAGTGTGTCCTCTCTCACAGCGATCAGGAGTTGTTCCACAATTAGCCAACGTTGGCAGTGCACCGAGGAAAATCTTTGGTAGACTCCCTTTAAGCGGAGGGAATGAATTTCTTAGGACTTGAACATTTTCCACATCTTGACATGTCTAGTAACTTTGCTAAGCCACATACTTGTTGTGTTAGTTGTATAAGAACAGTCAGTGTCTTTTAGCTGTACCCAAAGCAACGCCAGTCGTGTTATGTAAAGTCCAGTGCCCCACACTACAGTCAGGTCCCAAATGACCTGCTCATGGCCACATCGCAAATTTGCATTAGTGTGCAGAACAGAACCAAGCAAGACTGCCAGGGTGCTAAACATGGCACACTTCCTACCCCTCAGTNTTTTGCAAATAAAGGTTAAATTACATGTCTTTAAAAATATATTTATGAAAGAAGAGCCTATAAATACTAGACAGTTAAATGAAGCATTTAACCACTTTATTTCCATTTTCTTCATTTAATAATAACAAAAACCTGAATAGTGTGACTTTCAAGTAAAATTCACTGTATTTTATATTAGTGCAGAAAAGGAAGAAAAAGAAGTAGAAAATTATTCATACTCTGTGTCATTACAGTGTGTTGTGCTCTGCAAGAAAAAGGAAATACAAAGTAGCATGGCTTGTATAAACAACTGTTTTGGCACGGCACATGTATTCTTGATAGTACTGTTTATTGTACCAAGTAACACTGGACTCTGCTTACAGTCATGCAGCAGAGATCCCTCAAAATTTCTGGGTCTGGGACTTGCTTTACTGTAACCAAGAGGTCCTGCTGCTGCAAAAGCCTCACAACCAGCTTAAATAAGACCTTTGTATACAATGAGAAAACTAGTTAAAACTTTTCAAGCACAAGGATGTTGTGTGAGCACAAAACCAGAATATGAAAAGCACGTCAATCTGTTTTTCAGTCATGTAAATAATCTATGCATAGGATAAGAAGTTGCCTGTGCTAAATTAGAACTAAATAAATGAGTCAAGAATTAAATAGAATGACTTACCTTAGTTTAAAAGATAAACAACTTTTGCTGTACAAACAGGAATCCAAATCCTGTCTCCACACAGGGCAACCTGTAAATTAAACCATGTATCTTAAAGCACTGTTCAAGTGCCTCTTGAGTGCTAGAAGGCTTAGGGTTGTGACATCTTCCCTGGTGAACTTGTTCCAGTGCCCAAGCACCTTACAAGTGAAGAATTTTGCCTAACAGCTCATCTGAACTCCCTCTAACACAACTTTAAGCCATTCCCTTGTGTCCTGTCACTGGATAGCAGAGAGGAGAGTTCAGCAGCTCTCTGCTCCCCTCCGTGGGGAAGCTCTGAACAGTAACAAGGGCACCCCGCAGTCTCCTCATCTCTAGCCTGAGCAAACCCAGTGTCCTCAGGCAGTCTTTGTAATTCATGCCCTCTATTTCACTGTCTTTATTGCCTTCCTTTGGATGTATTCTAGTGAATGTCCTCCTTAGGTTGGGAAGCCCTAGACTGCAGACATTGGTCAAGCTGAGGCAGCTCGAGTCCCCAGCACGGTGGGACAACGGCATCTCCTGAAAAGTCAGCTGTGCTGTGCCTAATGCACTCCGGGATGTGGCTGGCCTTTTTGGCTGCCAGCACAAACTGCTGACCCATACTGAGCTAAAACTCAAACCAAACCCCCATATCCTTTTCCTCAGGGCTGTGCTCCCAGTCCATATGTACAAGCAGGATTACACGGTTGCAGATGCAGAATCCAGCATTCGTCCTTGCTAAGTTTTGTACGGTTGGTGATAGCTCTACACTCTGTCAAGATCTCTCTGTACAGCCTCTCTATCCTTGAGGGAATCAATGACTCCTAAACTGGTATGTTGGAAAACTTATTTTTACTTTAGTGTGCACTCAAGTCCTGTGTCCAGGTCACTGCTGAACTCCATTTTCACTCAGAATTAGCTGCTTAAAAATATGCCCTAAGTCAGCTGAAAAACAAGCTGGAAGTTATGTTAGCTTTATATTTGCAGCCATATCACTGTGTCTTACTATTATTACTAAGTCAGCAATGGATTAAGGCATAAATCTGCAGATGCATGAGGAAGATTCATTGCAATATTTGCAGAAACTGCAATGACATCCTAAGCACAACACTTTAGATAGTTCATGTCCTATGAGGCCACAGCTTCAGGGAATATTGCTATTTTCTTTTGATGTTCAGTAAATATTCACATTAGACATGACAAGAATCAGTGGAAAATATATCTTCTGTTTACACTTGAAATAAAAGCTGTGAAGAGTAGCATTATTAAATGGAATTGTCAGCAGTGTGCTAAAAGCTTCTCTACCTAAATAACATTATTTGCCTCTGAATTTTCAGTAGGGAAATCAACAAGGTTGCACCAATAGAAAAGATAAATATTGAGCTGTATTACACAAAAAGCTGAATAGTATTTCTCTTCATTTTTTATTTCCTTGTGCAGCCTGTGCCAGGTCAGACTATCCCTTTTAGTTCTGTTTCATTTGGATTCAACTGGATTAAAGTCAGTGGATTTTTAAAAATTTTCTTTCCAGTATTACTCATTGCTGAGTTACTTATAGCTGTGCCTAACCAAAAGAATATACATGTTCTCTACCATATACTACAAATTTTGAGGGGGGCCAAAATATGTAAAGGGGGATTTATCTGTGCACATAAGGGGAAAGAACATCTCCTATTAAAACCTGACATTTTTGTCAAAAATTTATAAGTAAAGTGGAGTGATATCTATTATTTTAATTCCTTCAGATGTTTTATTGAATAGCTATGAAAATAGCCTGTGGCTACTTACATTGAGTATGTAAACTCTCTGCAGGAAGTAAACTGTGTTAATAATAATACAAAATTATATGTTTAAACAAATTCACTGTTATTCATGAAGTGCTGGCAGCAAGTTCAATATTAAACATATTCTCCAGCTGTGACATTGACAGCTAGTTTTTATATTTATATATTTTCTACCAAGTTGGAGCCTGATATTCAAGCCTTCCTCAGCTACCCGAAATGACCTTGCAAAGTGTAATAAAGCGTAATAAATTGTAACAAGAGCAAAAATCTAATCCTGTGCCAGCTATAGCACCTCCCCAGGCCCAAACAAGGAACAGGAACATCACTGCTGACTTTCAGTGGGCAGAACATGAATAATATGATGACAAACAGCAACACCATCAACCTCCTACACTAATCTAGTTAGCTTGTGCTAAATCAGAATTGGGAATAGAACTAAAAATTTCACTTAGCCTTGGATAATACCATAACCCCGAGTATCGATGTATCTTGATGTAAAGACTAAGAAATAACAGGAAATTGTCTTGAAAGAGTGTAGTTCTGGTCTAGTCTGTCTCTTCCCCTGTACTTGCTATGAATTCCTGGACTTTTTCTGCGTAAGATCCAGGTTCCTTTCTGCCAGATTTATTTGCCACTACACTAGTTAGCTTAACATCATTAGTTAATAGAGACATAAATTCTGTGTAGCCATTCAAGAAGGATGGCTGAATCACTAAAAAGTAGGAATGTACCCTAAACATATCTTAATTAAAGATTTTCAGAGATGCTTGTGTAGAAATTGCATCTACTTTTGATACAGAGGTGCTAGAAATGGAAACTCCCATTGACCTACCAGCTCTATTCACAGACATTTTATGAGTTCCTATCACATATTCACCTCACACCTGCAAGCTGAAAACTGCTGATGCATTTGAATAGGGCATTTTGTTCAGAAAGAGAAGAAGATAAATAAATGTCAAGATCAACACGCTGTAGTCCTAGAGAGGATGCAGGACCTTTACAGGAAGGCAAATTAAGTTTTGTCTAAAGAATAATCATCTGGCTGGAGGAGACTGGCAGCTGCAGAGTCAGCAACTCTGGCTTGCTCATACATTAGGCCTAAGTTAGTTCTGTGGAATCTGAGATTTAGATGCTAAAGTAAAGATGCTATACAAACATCACATAAGACAAAAAGGTTTTATACTGGGTTCTTTGAGTTAGCTCTATGTATCTCTGATGTGGTGTTTATACCCTTCTAGCCCCATCCTGCCTGTTGTTGACTTCTTCAGATCACGCTCAGAGTGTTAGGCTTCTCCCAAAACATGACCTTAAATAAACGTTTGTCTGCAATAAGGTTTTAGAAAATGTATCAATCAATGCAAAAATTTATTTTTTATATAATGCAGAAATATTACATTACTGGTGCCTGGGGGTGTTCATGTTGTGCAAATGAGACTGCTACCTCTTCATCAGAAAAATACACTGTCCACTGTTCTGTACAAATCCTTTTAACTATAAAAAATTGCGTTGTCGATTTGAGTAGCACCACCTAAGTTATCACAATGAATATAATACAGATATGTATATGCTGTTACATCTGGATTTGAAAATTACTTATAATGAATCTTTTAATTTTGTAGTGGATGAAGTTGAGGTGAAATAGTTGTACCATGCCAAAGGAAATGCCTTTGGCATGGTACAACCATTGAAGTTTAAATGAAGCTAAATTTATCTATAAAAGATAGAGATTTTTCTTAACTAAAAGCACTAATCTTTATCAGTTCTTCTTGATGTTGGACTCTAGAAGGTATAATATGGAAAATTAGTTAATAAAAATTTTTTAAAAAAGAGAAAGACAACAAAAAGGCTGACCCCATAGTACAGCATAATTGATTTAGGTGATACTTTGGAGAAAATTGAGTCAAATTTTCTGGGAATGTTACAGATTCTAGGCACAGAAAGTTTGTGTGATGTAATTTACCTGATTTGTACCCTAGTCCAAGCCCATCCTGCAACATAAAAGGAATGTTACGTTATGAAACTGAAGCTAGGGAGTATTTATTTATTTCCCACAAAGGGTTGGAGGAGGAAATTAAACAAAAAAGTGTAATTGTTTTGGATTCTGCATCTTGTTTCATATGTGTTCCACACTGGCCACTGGTCAGATCACAGGCTGGAAAACTCATATGGACTGCTGTGACAATGTAGTCTGATTTCAGGTGTAAGACAGGAGTATATTTGTATTTCTTCACAATTTATACACTATAGGAAAAGTGATATAACATCACTTTTGAAAAAAGTTGTTTAATGGCTGTATATCATACATGCTATAGAGCAGGTTTACTGTGGTTTGCACTTTTCCATTGTCAGTTTTTAGCCACAAGCTCCTGCAGTGCTCTTGCTAATTAAAATATTCTTTCTTGTTACATTTATGTGAGGACTATGATTAAGAAAATTATTCTTTTTCCCATTATACAAAACTGGAAGATATATTTCCCTAAATATTTCCCAGAGATTTAATGATTCTGATTTCTTCAGTACTTATCCAGCTACCATATATTAACACTCATGTTTTGCTGTGAAACCATGACCATGCTCAGCATGGCTGCAATCCCAATTTGAGACAAAAGCGACTCCAGCTGCTGCCATTTGAGATTTATATGTTTATAAATCAGAGTACTGCTTTATTCCTTTGGGGTAATCATTGCACTTGGAGATGCTTTAGTACTTCTGATTAAATAAACTGGCATAGAAGAATCACAGTATCATTTTAACCCACTCATGTACAATATTAAATAGATATATAACATTTATAATAAATGGTTAAGAAACATTTGGCATTTCAAATGCACAGAACTCAATTTGCTTAGTTGTGTAGCAACCGGTAATTTTTCTTTTTTTTAGGATCCTCTTCAGTAAAGGTGCAGATAAATAAAACTTTATAATATCAAAATATGATTATATTAAGTATGGATTTTTTTTAAGACTTATTCTTCAAGGAAGCAAAGGGTCTTGCAGCCTTTTCAATGTTATTAGAGTAGTTATAATTAGTCTTCCTGAATAATGAGGAAGTCACTTAAAAATAAGCTGGATTTTGTTTTCACGGTCATTGTAAAACTCTGATCTTGTTTCTTTACCATAAAATAAATATGTCGCTGTTGGACATGAAAAG
>WAAE01004106.1:0-58707 GCA_013400495.1 Nicator chloris | reverse complement strand
CCCGCGCCCCCCCGCGCCCCCGGCCTGTCCCTCCGCGCTCGCCGTCGCGCCGCAGCCAATCAGCGCGCGCGGCGCGGGGCGGGCGCGAGCGGGCTCGGGGCGGGCGCGGCCATGGAGGACGTGAGCGCCAAGTTCGTGTCGCAGAAGATCAGCCGGACGCGCTGGCGGCCCCTGCCCGCCGCCGCGCTCCAGCCCCCCGACATCTTCGCCACCGGCTCCTGGGACAACGAGGTACCGGCCGGGCGGGCCCGGAGGCGCGGCGCGACCTTCCCGCCGGAGCGCGGGGCGGGCGGCGGCGGCACCCCACGCCACCTCGCTCCCCTGCGCCTCCGCCGCTTGGTGCGGGAGAGCGGGGCCGGAGCCGGCCGTGAGCACTGCCTGGCTCGGCAGTCCCGCCCTTCGCTTGACCGTGCCGTGCTCGCGTCCACAAGGAAGCCGTGGGGCCGCCCCGCCCCATGGCAGCGTTATCCCCCTGGGCAAGCGCTTCCCTCCGGCCGGCGGCGGCTTTCTCAGGAGCGGGGCGCAGCCCGCAGCCTATTGCTTTCCCTGGCTGAGGCTTATTGCTAGGTACTTTTAAAGGCATTTTCGAGTAAATGTGGTATCGTTTCCGTTCAGGATAACAGGATCTCCATTTGGTCTGCTAGCGACCTTGGAAATGCGGGCCTCAATGGTGAATATCACGGAGAACCTCATCTGCTGTGTGACATCCAGCACAACGGCGATGTTATGGATATGCAGGTAAAATAGCTGTGTTGAATAGATCCGTACTTGTCACTTGAGAGAAGTTAAATGAAAATGAACTGTCAAAATGCTGAGATTGGCCAAAAAATTCTTACGAAGAAAAAGGACAAAATCAATATTGCTTTGTAGGTTTGTTTCGTGTGGGTTTCGTTTTTTTCTCCTCCACCCACCAATAATTTAGGTTACTCTAAGATCAAAACTATCATTTTGGTACTAACATTGACTAATAGCATTCTTGTTATGTCTCTCTAGTTTTTGGATCAAGAGAGAATTGTGGTTGCCTCATCAACAGGAACTGTAACTATATTCCGTCATCATCAAAATAACCAGGTATGTGACATGCACTGGCTTTAAGATGCTATTCTCTGTAATACAGGTCACTTTGATCTTAGCCTAAAAAACTGGCTGGCTACCAAAATCAATTTCTTTTTAAAGTCTGTTAAAAAAAGCTTTGACTTTACACATACGACAAAGGAAAATAGTATTTTGCACACATGCTACATAAACTAGATTCCAGAGCAAGACAGACTGGGGTATGTCCTGGTCTGTATCTGTAACCAAACAGCTCATTCACTGAAAACGGTCACTTTTAAGACATTAGAGTGTTTTGGGGCAGTAGGTTTAATAGACTTGTACCTGCCTCATCAGAGTTTTTGTATTCTTGAACTAAATGACTCATGTTCAATTCTAACAAATTATGAATGAATTCTCATGAGTGTCATGTGAAGGAAGATATGTAAACTCTGTAGTCTTTTGCTTTGCTTATAAATCACTGGAAATACATGCATAATTACCTTTTAATATATGTTCACAGTGACACAGTAAAGGTGAATGTCAGTTAAGAATTTGGTGTGTACCTAAAATAAACTAAGTTCATTGCAATCAAGGTCTGAATCTGACCTTTTATTTTCTAAGGGTCTTAGTTCTTTTCCCCTGTCCTGGGGAAATATCAAAGACATGAGCTTAGTGAAAGACATTTTACAGTCTTTAGTGTTATTTCTAATTGCTAGATCATGTGAAAATGGTGGTTCAGAGAAGAAATCATTAACATTTCGTGGAAGAGTTTTGTGCTTAAAACCTGATAGAAATTTAGATCTCTTGATTTGTATTTGTATAGGAAACTCTCATTCCCATGAAATAGTGTGGCTTTCCTGGAGCTTGTTTCTGGTTTCATGAGTATTCTGGAAGCTTTGTTCTATCAGGTTCATTATTTAAGACCATCATTTCATGTCTGGTTACTACGTAGACGTTATCTGCCAACCACCGGTGGGAGAAAGCTCATTATCACGTGGATCAAGACACATCTTGTGGTGGAGCAGCCTGTACCGGAGTCGTCTGCAACAACCCGGAAATTGTCACTGTTGGAGAAGATGGTAGAATAAATCTCTTCAGAGCTGACCAAAAAGACGCAGTAAGAACTATAGGTATGTGAAATATCTGATTTTTTTTAAATTAGTCCAGTTTGGAGGGGCTTGTTTGGTTTTCAGCTTATTATAACAAAACAAAAAAGTTAGTTGAGTATTGATTTCAGTATTCCAGATTGAACATGTTTGTTTCAGATTATTCCTGTATCCTCCCAGAGTTCAAATACTTGAACCATATTTCAGATATATTTCTGTATTCATCTAGGTTTTTGTAAGTTCATGGTTTTACAGTAACAGTTGGAGAGGAAAGAGAGAGAACATTTTGGAAGATGCTCTCGGGTTCTTCAGAATGGAGTTCAACGGTGTAATCAATCTGTTTAACTGGTTCCCAACTCAATGACACCTTGACATTTCCTTGGTACTAAGCTGAATCCTTAACATGAAGATAGAACTCTTGTACCTCATTCAATAGTTGCAAAGGAATGCCTTGGTGTTTTTATTATTGTTATTGGATTTACGAGTACTGTACAAAAGTGCATAGGTTTGTGGTCAGTTAAGGTAGGAAAAAAAAATCTCTAAAGTTGGAGGTTTTGTAAAAATCTTTTGGAGCCGTAAAGGTGTATTGTTGCTAAACCACTTAGTCTGTCATAAAACTTCAAATCCTCTAGAACCTCAGTATTCAGTAATCTAAGATTTCTTTTTAGTGGTGTTTTGGTGAGTTTTTTCTTCCCTCTGCTTTCATTTAAACTGTAGGCAGATAAGTCATTCAAATATCTGTAACCAGGCATCAGTATAACTTTTTGGTCTCTATATCAGAAAATGTTTCCATTTTATGCAGAAAGATAATAATTCACCTACATTTTCAGTATTGGCTTACACAATTTTAAAATACTTGAGGTGAAAGAAGCCTTAACAAAGTTATCCCATCGTAATCAAGACGAAAAGTTTATATATAGTAATAGACATAAAATACAAGAAAATAATGGCTGTTTTTTGAAGGGCTCATAACTTTCACCTCAAAGCTGTGAATTGTTTGGCATTGTAAATTACTTTGACAAAAAGAGACACTGGGGAAAAAGACCTGAAAAAAAAAAGGGCCTTGCTATTTGGTTATTAACAAGCACAGCATAATTCGGGTTTAACTCGATACCAGATTGGCAGTTCAGAAAAGGTCTAACAGTTGGTGAATTAAGTGTTTCTGTATAAAACTGCTTAATGCTGTCTCCCAGAGTTACTATTTCTTGTGTTTAGAACTCCATTATGAAAACCTCCATAGCTGCTTCCTGTCAGTAAGTGCTGGCCTTATAAAGAAAATTTTTGAGAACTATAAACTTGGCTGAATTGATTCCTCTTCTAGGAGCTACAAAAAGAAATCTTACAAATCAGCAAGTACTTTTGTGATCACCAGAGCTAATTTAATACATCTTCTTACAGGTTTGTCTCAGTAGCATTTCCTTTTTCACAGGGTTTTTGCAGATTCCAGATGGTCTCTGACTCTGAAATTGCAGAGGGTATGCACATCTTTAAGCAGCTGAGTTCTGTTCTCTATTAAGTTATTTTATTGCAATTAAATGGAGCCTAGCATTCCATAGGTTTACCTGGATGCTTTCCTCATCTCTTGTAGACAATGCAGACAGCAGTACACTCCATGCAGTGACTTTCCTTCGCACAACTGAGATCTTGACAGTAAATTCAATTGGACAGTTAAAAATATGGGACCTCAGACAGCAAAGAAACGAGCCGTCTCAAATATTTTCTCTGTAAGACTTCCACTTTTTTTAGTTATTTACTGAAAAGCATGTGCTACTTTATAGAATCTTTCCTAATAGCTTCCTAACAACAGGATGGTAAATTACTGATTTTTTTTTTTTTTAAGAATTTTAACTTCTTTGGTACCTAAATAAGCAAAGGCAGACTGATTAATGGCTGAACCACTGTTGTTACTCAGCATTGTGCTTAGCAGGTCTGTTTTATGGTTTAACTGTTGAAGGATTATTACACCAGTACCCTTCTCTTTTTTGAGAAAAAAAAACTTTCAATCATCAACCCCAAACTCTTTACCTGTTTATATTTGCTTTTGTCCAGAGGCCTAATATAAGGTTTCTGGCATTTCAAATGTATTTGAACAGTAACTTTGTGCCTTCCAAGGTACTGTGAGAAAACAAAATGAGCTAGATTTCAATCCTGCTGTTGTCTGTGTAATAATTCCCATTGCTGTTCATAGACTGATTTTGTTAGTGCCCAGTCTCCCTTTTTAACTCCTAAAACATACTAAAACTATAATTATATCATGCATCAGATCAATAATAATATTATTATAGTTATATGTAGAGTATGATTTGCCTTCAAGGCTTCTCACTCCTGTAAAGCTGTCAGATGCTGTGTCGATGTCAGATGCATACCATACGGCACAGAACCCGATTGTAGCTTCATGTTATTGCCATACCTCTGGTTTCCAGTAGATGTCATGTGCCTTCAGCCTGGGGTGGTCAGATGTTACAGCAATTGAAGGTGCTGTCCATCCTGGTACCTTGCTTGTCAATGCTCCCGATGCCGAATTAGGGATTAAGAAGGGGAAAATAGAAACTAAGAAAATGAAAGAAATTAGTGTTTGGGTAATTTGGTTGTTTTGTTTTTTCCTCTTTGCAGGGCAGGTGACAGAGTTCCACTGCACTGTGTGGACAGGCATCCCAATCAGCAGCATATTGTGGCCACGGGGGGCCAGGATGGAATGCTGAGTATATGGGACATCAGGCAGGGCACTATGCCAGTGTCCCTGCTAAATGCTCATGAAGCAGAAAGTAAGTATCTGAAATGGAGGGGGGAGAAGAAGGTGGCATTTTAGAGAAGTTTCTGATTCCTGTAAAAATATGTTGTTGTAACTGTGGTTGAAAAAAAATCACGTACTTGCTACTTCATGGAATCATAGAATGGTTTGGGTTAGAAGGGACCTTAAAGCTCACTTACTTCCAACCTCCCCTGCCAAGGGTAGGGAAACCTTCCAGTAGACCAGGTTGCTCAGAGGCCAATCCAACCTGGCTTTGAACATTTCAGGGATGAGGCATTCACAACTTCTCCTGGAAACCTGCCTCCAGTGTCTCACCTCCCTCACAGTAAAGAAATTCTTCCTAATAACCTAATCTAAACCTACTCAGTCAGTTTAAAGCCATTCTCCTTTGTCCTATCATTACATGCCCTTGTAAGGAGTCCCTCACGTGTCCTTCATATGTTTTAGCATAGCTTCTAGGAGGATTTGTTCCATGATTTTCCCAGGACCAGAGCTGAGGCTGCTGGGTTGGTAGTTCTCACAGTCTTCCTTTCTGCTCTTTTTAAACATGGGTTTGTGCCAGTCTTTCCCTTTTTCCAGTCCCCTAGTACTTCACCTGACTGCCCTAGCCTTTCAGATATGGAGAGTGGCTTGGCAACTTCATAGTCCAATTCCTTCAGGACTCGGGGATGCATCTCATAGATTTATATACATTCAGGTTCCTTAGGTGATCATGAACGTGAGCTTCTCTTACAGTGGGAAGGACTTGGCTCCCCCAGACCCTGTCTTGCAGCCCACCCACTTGAGAGGTATGGGAAGAGAGGTTGCCATTGAAGACTGAGGCAAGAAAGTTGTTGAGTAGCTGAAGCTTGTCCTTGTCCAGTGTTACCAGTTTTCCAGCATTGATTAGTGGGGGGTGTACACCGTCTTGGACCTTCGTTTTCTGGCTGACATACCTGTAGAAGTCCTTCCTCTTCCTTTCATCCCTTGCCAGGTTCAGGTCCAGCTTCTCCTTGGCCTTCCTCCTTCTGTATCCCCAACCTTTGTCTCTATACTCTTCCCAGGATACTTACTACTACTCCATGTGTTTTCATCTGGTTGGCTTCCTTCTCTGTATAGGAGACTGTTCTTATCTAAAAGTGAACTCTATCTATAAAAATAGACTTAGTAATTCTTTAATGAGCTGTTAGATGCATTTGATCAGAATGGCTTTGTTTCTAGCAGGGTAGGTGTATAAATAGTCATGGTAGCTGGGGCAGTGTTAGGCAGATAGAGTAAAGCAGAATGCAGATAGTAACAAACTTGAAAACGTGGAAGAAGGGGAAACTCAACATTCATTTGGTGTCTCCACAGTGCTGAAACAGCTGACTTTCCTGGTGACTACATGAACAAGACAGCAATTAATTTTATGCTGAAAATTTTGTGATTTGATGCTACAATTAAATTAAAGGAGTAAAAATATTTCTTGATATTAAGTTTTACTGACTTAAATGTCTTCTGCAGTTGTGGTATTTAGACACAAAATAATGTGTGTCCTGGGAAGGAATGCATGCTACGTGCAGATGTAAACGTAATAGCAGGGAAGATGACATGATAGTATGCAGAATGCCTGAATTCAGATAAGACTTTAACAATTTTCACAGTACTGAAAATGCAGTAAAATAGGGTCTTTTTAAAAATTTTTTCTTATTTTTTTCTTTTCCCCTGGCAGCAGAGGGAAAACTGCATTATATAACTTCAGATGGGGCTTTGGGTTTCCTACTTACACACAATTAAAAATGAAAGGTTTTGATGGAGGCACGGGTTCTTGTAAATGCATGTCTATATCGTACTATCCAAATGCATTGCTCAAAGTACTTGAGACTTGTTCTGAAGTGATTGTACTTGATACTTCCAGTGTGGGAAGTTCACTTCCATCCCTCCGACCCTGATCATTTATTTACGTGTTCTGAAGATGGATCTCTTTGGCACTGGGATACTTCCACAAACGTATCTGAAAAACCATCTTTTCTTCATCAAGGTAAGCATGTTTGAAGTCCATCTGCACTGAATTTGTCAGTTGGTAACATCATTACAGTCAGTGTTCTCACATGACCCAATTCATAACACAATCCTAATACAGAAAATTAAAAGCAGGTTTCTTTTCTTAGAAAACAAGTCCTAAAAGACACTTGAGGAAAACTACTTATATGGCAAACAATTATGCAGGGTTTTTTGTGGTCTGTTTTGGGTTTTTTTAATCTGCTACCCTCTGACCAACGTGTGAATCTATGATTTCAAAGATAGACTGTGTTCACTTAAAAATCATCTGTATGTAGAAGAGAAACAGAGGCAGCCTGACTGACATTGTTGAGTCTCTGAGGGAATTTACACTAAGTTGGAATACAAAAATAATTTATAGGTTGATGAGATAATAGAATTAGGAATTTACAATTCAGGGTAATAATTGTAACTTTGAATAAATGAAACTGGATCCTTTTGCATGGTGGCAGGATTTTAAAGTTGTGATACTGACTTTCAATATAAGCATTTATTTTACCATTCTAATCACAAAGACTGCTAAGTGCTTGCCACTTTGGACTGTAAATGGTGGGGAAACTTTCAGATGTCACCTGCTGCCTTTGGCCTCGAAGCTGTCATTGAAAGTTAAGTTTTATCTATGGAAATTATAGGATGACTGATTCAAGTTGGACTCTGCATGTTTTCAAGTATATCAAGTATAAATCCTTTAGCATCATTTCTGACACCTGCTAATCTTATGCTGAATGACAATGCTAATCTTATGCTTCAGTTTGACTCTAAAATGTTACATGGAAAAAATTCAGTCAAATATAGGTATATCACTTGCTGTAGAGTAAGTAGGGAGGAGGAGCAGTAGGGAGTAAGTGTTATTGAAGCAAAGCTGAAAATCCCAAATAGAGCAAGACACACTCTAAACAGACTTGTGTTCTTGTATCCTTGCTTTAGTATCTGGCTGGAGAAACTTGCAGGTACTTACACAGTCTGTTCAGCAAGATGAGTTCATAGCTGTTGTGATTTATGTGTCGTAACTGAGGGTAGAACTGGTAGAAAGTGTTCGTAATTATTTCAAGTACTTGATTTTTTAAGCTATTTTTCCCTGATTTACCAAAGACGTATCTCAACTAATCTGAAAACTGACTTAAATGTAAAATTATATTTCCATTATGTCTGACCCAGATGTACTGTGTTTCTCCAAAGTCTGAGAATATACAAACTAAATTGAAACTTACTTCCTTGTTTTCCCTCTTTCCTGCTTTCAGGAGGAAGAAGCACTGCCTATCTTTCCCACAGTACCATTAACCAGTCTGTAGTAAGTGCCTGGCTAAGCAATGATCCGACCAAAGACCGCATGGAAATCACCAACCTGATTCCAAACCAGACTTTGTCTGTGAACAGTTTAGACGTTCTCGGACCGTGCCTGGTATACGGTACTGACGCGGAGGCTATTTATGTGAACAGACAACTTTTTGCGTGAAGTGACTGCGGTATCTCTTTGAAGTATTGACCAGCTTGAACTATTGGGAAATGTCAGGTTCATTCTTAATGCTACTCGTTAGTCTGTTGTTGGCATGTGTGGGAGAGGCCTCAGATTGGTCCTGGTGCTCTGGAAGAAGTGAGGTACTTCACATTCTGACAGCTTGATGCTCCAAGATGGGTAACTGAGCAAGCTTACATGCCATTTTTTCCCTGCTGCCTGCTTGGTTTTGACAAGTGGGAAAGTAGTCACTAAGGGCAAAATTTTTGCTGTGATGTCCATAATACACATGCACATAAAAACAGAAGAAAAGGTAAACCCTGGATTTTTATTTTTCCCCGTAAAGGTATTTTTCAAGTATTATTTCTAAAGCAAAACTGTGGGCTTTGTGGAAATTCTTTTTATGTCACCTAAGAGAGATGGGTTTTTTTTTTAAGCTGAGTTTTTATATATATAAGGGAACATAACTTTTAATGTTAGTTTGTGAGAGTTGGAATGAAAACTGTTAAAGCTATGAAATGTGAAAGGTTCTATAGGAATCTTAAGCATTCTAGCAATATTATTTTGAATTATGTACAGCTCTGTCATGGATGCTGCATGTTAAAACCTGATAATGCACCGATAAATCTCCCAACAGAAAAGTGGAGTTTATAATTAAGAAGTCATAATTGACAGATGTGGTGGCAGTGTTTTCAGGTGTAAGAATAAGACTTTCTAAACTGGAGGCATAGTCTTTGTCAAAAATTCACATCTGGTTTATTGAAATCTTACCTGCTAATTTTATTATTAGCATTGTACCTGCTTTTTGTTACGAAGAACCCTTTCTCTTTTTAATAAAAAGTTTTGCGCAAGAGTAGCGGTCTGACTTACTAAAATAATTCAAATAGATGTTCTTGCAGGAACTTACTTGGATTGAACCAGAGTATTGAATCTGAAGGATGGAGAAACCTCTGTATTTGGGCAGGAACTGGTTAGTTAGGAGGTGCTACATGGCATTTCCGCCATAACCACTCTAGAGTGTACTTTAATTCAGGTCGGCACGAGTGGCCTGGCTCTGCTGTGGCAGAACACCTTACGTGCTGCACCTTCCGTGTGCCTGGCTGCAGGAGCTGGGTGGGGCGCTGGGAACAGGGCCGCCCTCCCTTTGCAGGGCAAGGTACTGAGTTACCAACGAGCTTCCTTAGAGCACCTTAAATTTTGCTTCCCGATTTATTTGAAAGGCAAAAGAAGGAAATTAAATGGATCAGTCCGAGTGCTAACCGGTGGGTTTTCCTTTCTGTTGGTCTGTACCAAGTCCATCGTTAGGGCATCAGCTGAAACACAAGGCTCGGCGGAGCTTTCTCCCCCTAATTACAAGAAAATCGGAAAATTAGAAAACGGGAATTTGTCCGTGGTGCTCGGCACTGGCCCGGGAGGAGCCAGCCGTGCCCGGCAGCGCTGGGGCGGGGCTGTGCTGTGCGTGCGGCTGCCCACAGGGCAGCGCAGGGGTTACAGGGCGCTGCCGCTGCCCGCCGGGGCGGGCGGGAGCCGCCGCAGCTCCATCCGGGAGCGGCAGGAGCCGCGCGAGGCAGGCCGGGATCTGCCCATATCCGGGCGGCTCCGCGGCGGGGACACTGACAAAATGGCGGCGCCGAACTGAGCGGCCCGAGGTGGCGGCGGGCGCTGGCGGAGGGACCGAGCGGGCGCTGCCGGCATCGCCGAGGGGCAGAGGAAGGGCGGAAGGAAGGGAAGGGCCGGGCCGTGGCCGGTCGGCGCCGCGCGGGCGGGGCCGAGCTCTGAGTCCCCGGGGCGCTGCCGCCGCCGCCTTCCTGCCGCAGGTAGAGTCCGCCGTGCGCGGGGCCGGAGGGGGCGTCGCGGCGGTAACGGGCCCGCTCCGGCGTTCTGGGCCCTCTGCAGGACGCAGCCGTGGCAGGAGCGACCTCAGGTCACGGCCTGGGGCCGGCGGGGCGACAGAAGCGCAGGTGTCCCAGCGGGGCACGTTCGGGGTTCTCCTCCCGGCGGTGAAACCCTCCTGGCCTTGGGAGGCCGAGTCCTGCTGTCCTGCAGGAATCGGTGCCGGCCTGAGCCAGCGCAGCGGGGCTGTGGTGCTCGGTGGCTGCCGTGCTGTTGTTAGCCGTGGAGATCGCTCCGAGGTGCGCCTGAAATAACTCCTGCTTCCCCCGGGGATGCGTGTGTACGTAGAAGAGCTGTGTCCTGCTGAAGGAGATAGTAGAGCGTAAGAATGGAAACAAACCGAGCGAATGCACAATGTTCCTAGTGTTCAGCTGGACTCTCATTCTTTCTAGCTCTGGCTTCTCCGACCCTATGTAATTGTGCTTATGGGCTAATTTCAGGGTCCAGTTTTCTCTTCATCCGGTGAAAACTATTAGCATTGGAAATGCATCCTTTGGGAAATAGCTGTTGCAGCTCAATGACTTGCTACCTGAAAGAAGAGATTACTTAAGTTGGTCTGATCCAAGTCCGTACAAACTAAATTTTATGACTTGCAAAGTCTATTACTTGCTTCATCCCTAGCAGTGAAGCATTGTGATTATGTATAAAATAAGCTGTTAGAATAGAGGGAGGATATCTAAGTACATTAATATGTGATGTTCAGTACTCAGTTGGAAATATGAGCATTGAAGGTATTTTTGTAAGGAATGCTAAAGTTACATTATAAAGCTGTGTATTTTTTCCCTCAGAAAGTCATGGGAGTCGTTGACAGTTGCTTGTTGACATTCAGAGCATCACAGACTGGTTTGGGTTGGAAGGGACCTTAGAGATTATCTTCCAATGCCCTGCCATTAGACCAGGTTGCTCCAAGCCTGATCTGGCATGGCCTTGAACACTTCTGAGTTTTCATTCAAGCACTTATTTATATAAGTCCAGTCTTTTATGATTATAATGTAAAAAAACCAAGGTGAGCTTTTTTTTTTCCTTTACAGTTTGACCGTAAAAGAAAACACGGTATTCCCATATTTTGAAAAGAAGTGAAAGATTATTTTTTTCAAATCCT
Organism: Nicator chloris; assembly: GCA_013400495.1. Lineage (NCBI taxonomy): Eukaryota > Metazoa > Chordata > Aves > Passeriformes > Pycnonotidae > Nicator > Nicator chloris. The sequence continues at coordinate 47,344 of WAAE01004106.1, read as the reverse complement.
TTAGGGAAGAGGATTTAATCAGCAAAAACAGCTGCCTTAACAGATCATTTAAGGACACAAAACTACAAGAGGGAATAGACATCAGTTCCTTTGGATATAGTTGATGTTTAGTAGTTAGAAGTACAGATTTAAGATATGTTTGGTACTCAACAGTGTTCTTCCTTTAAAACGTGCCAATGTCTATAAGCAGAGGTGCCTTGTGAATTTTGGGGTTCATATATAACGCAAGATGAACTGTAGTAATTCCTGCTTTCTGGAGGACTACTTTAATTTGTTTTCTAAGAATTAAGACTTAGTTTAACATGTATGTGCTGATACCCATCAGTGCTGCCGAAAGGAACAACCCACCAAAAAAAGTTATTTGTTTGGGTAGGTTAGTTAGCTTGGTTTATGCTGTGTGGCCTTACAAACAGTTAGGCTGTCTGTAGTAAGTGGTGGGAGATAAGTGGACTGGCTGGTTTACACTCCTAAACCTAAGCTGCTGCTAAAAATTTAAGTTAGAGTGCAGCTTTATTTTCCAAGACTGCTTCTGATTTATGATTTTAGTGTCCCGTTAATTTAATCTTGATTTCTCTTAGGGGTGTTAGATTTCTCTATCTCAGCTACCTGAGGTGTAACCGTAAAGTGAATACTGAAATACCAGATGAAATTTGTAAAATATGTAGGTGCAAAACCCCTGTTTTCTCCTGAATTCCAGGCCTTTGCAATTTGTTAAAAGTTTATGTATGGGTATTTTGTCAAGTTCTTACTTCACTTTCTTTGGAAAAAGTTCTCTGTGGAAAAAGCATTTTCAATGTAGTGTGAAATATGACATTTTTGGAAAATTCTTTTGAAAGTGACCAAAATTAAACTATGTTTTAATTGCTCTCATGCTGTACCTTCTGCTGATTTCTGAATACTTAGAGCAAAATTTCACTGTTAATTATTAAGATCCACTATCGTGTCTGATGACCTCTTCCTTTTTCAGTGAGCATTGGAGAATTATATGCTATCAGACGGTATTAAAAAAACATATAACTACCCAACTACACTCATTTAAGGTTTCAAAACTATCACAGTGCAAAGAAAGCTTGTGGATGCAGTTATATGAAAGTTTCATAAGAGAAATTCTGTTATTTCTAAAATGGTTCTCCAAGGAGAATGGGATTAAGTGGGTATCGCTTATGTTTCTTTTTGCAGTCCTCATTTATGGATTGCTTCCCAGGTTTCAGGTTTTGTTCGTATATGGGTAGCACAAGTATTTAATTCATATAATTTGCATGTGTTTCAGAGAGTTCTTTTTCCTATTAACTTGTTGTAGTCTTCCTCAATTGCTGAATCACTAATTGGTTTGTGACAGTGCAAGTATTACAGAAATGAAACCTGAATGAAGAAAGAGTGACTTTTTGTGGACTGTGTAAAATTTAGATATTTGTTTAATTTATGTCTGATGTGAGAAACACTTAGCAACACAGTCATAAAGGAACAGTGTGAGTTGAGCTTCAGCATTTTTGTTGCCTGTGAAGAAAATACAGCACTGAAACATTTAGTTTATCTTGCTCTGTCTTAGAAACTGATCTTCCTCTGTGAAGCAATAGAGACTGAAAAAGTTTTATTTCATGATACTCTAAAGAGGCAAATACTCTGCAATTTCTTGTGGTTGCTTTATCCTTTGCCATGGCAGTTGCAGTAATAATTAGTGCCCAGCCTGGACACAGAGATTTGAGTTCTCTGCAGACACGGGGCTCTTTCCCTGATGAGTCAGCGCCTTCAAAATGCAAACGTTTTTTATTTGGCTTTTGGCAGAAAATTCTGTTTCCCTTACCAAATGTCATAGCTATGCTCTCAGCGAATTTGATGCTTGAGTTGTTGAACAATTTTACAGTAAAAAAAAAAATCTGATTAAATTTTCTTTGTTTCTCTTCCTGCTCTCATTTTCCTTTATGTAAAATAAATTTTAAAATTACTTAACTATTGATGGAGACTGTTTCAAGGAGACTTGAGCTAAGAGACTGTGAAAGCCTCAGAATCTGAACCCTTAAAACAGATTCAAGTGGCAGATGGCACAAGAAATCATAAAGTTGCATGTGATGAGCTAGGCAAGTGTTTACTTTCAACACATGACTGCTAGAAAATGGATAAAATCAATGTAATTACATGCTCTTACTTGTGTACTTCTCACTTCCATCTTTTTCTGGAGCTGGATGTCAGAGTCATTGAACAGCAAGGTTATTTGATGCATGTCCTGGCTGACTGGGTAGTAGAGTTGGCTCTTCTGGCTATAAAAGGTGTTGATGGGAAGAACATAGGTGGCAAATGGACACGGGAGAGAGGGGAGGCAAAGAAGCAGTGCTGGGTTAGCACACACCAGTGGTTTGTATCTACTCTTGAAAGCTTTGTCCACCAGAGAGAGGAGTTGCTCTTTACTGTGTCCACATCCTTTGCAATTCAGGACTGTTTGGATTTGAGGCACCTGGAACATTTGTTGTCAACAGACAGTTAAAAACCCAACATGGTTTGTAAATTAGGTTGAGTAAAGACTGCCTGAAGAATTTGCTTAGCGTGCTTTTAATATCTGTCAAGGCAGTGCTGCATATGAACATTTCACTTCCACCAGTGCTACATTGTGAATTTTTTTACTGCTCTATTAAATGTGATTTGTTTTGTTAACAGAATAGCAGTTTTGGGTTGTGACAAACTCCAGCGCTACAGGAACCAAGGTTTCACAGTGAAGAGCCACTGCTTTCACGAGTTCTGACATCAGCCAGTCTTCCTGGAATTCTGGTGTGTGCGAGTCCTTGGTGGAGGTTGCATATATACATGTTTTCATGAAGAGAAGTGAGAAGCCAGAAGGTTATAGACAAATGAGGCCTAAAACTTTTCCTGCCAGTAATTATACTGGCAGCAGCCAGCAGATGCTACAGGAGATACGAGAGAGCCTCAGGAATTTGCCTAAACCCTCAGATGCTGCTAAAGCTGATCACAGCATGGGCAAAATGTTGCCTGAAGATCCTAGACAAGGCCGAAATCCCCCCAAATTTGTAACATATCATAAGGTTTTGCAGGAGATAAGAAACTCACTTCTGCCTTTTGCAAATGAAACAACCTCAGCTGTCAAAGGAACATCAGAAGTTAATCGACAAATGCTGCAAGACTTGCAAGCTGCTGGCTTTGATGAGGTGAAGTGTTTTATTTTGAAAATTTGGTGTTCTGCTAGCTATAAATTAGTAATGCGTGTTGGAGGGCGTGTTGGTCAGGGAGTGTTTGAACAGCATGATCAGCAAAAAGCTTCTAAATCTGGTAGGTTTCTCTGAGTCTCATTTTAGTCTCCTAAGCTGCTGCTGGTTTTCTCAGGCAGCAATAAGCCTTGTTGAAGTGATAGTTTTTCTCAAAACAGGCCAAGGAAGGAATTCTAAACAATCTCTACACCTGTAGTTTGTTTACGTAGAGGTGTTGTTTCTAATTAACCAGTCATAGTGGGGTGTTGAACAAAAGAGCAATCATGTCCGGCTGTGTTTAGAACCTTATAAAAGGGATTCATTTTTAAATAAAGTTAGTTATTTCAGCCTTTTAACTTTGTAGAGATTGTGTCAGTCTTTTCATGTCCAACAGCGACAGGTTTCTGATTAGGACATGAAACTGGTAATAGTGGGGGATGTAGAAGAGGACTAGAAGGCTTTAGAGAGACTTGGCTTTGTTTTTTTAAGCATCTTGTCAGATTGTTTTTATGTGGTAGGTTGTTTTAATTATTTATATAATTTTAAGGAGAGAGGGCTGGACTCTCTAGAACATGGATTTTGCCTCTAATACTCAAAGTAATTTTGGATTGTGCTCAATTAAAATAGGTTGATAAAATATGGCTGTTCTAACTTGAAAGGCAGTACCAAATATTTTGGAAATTAATCTGTGGTTTCCAGAAAGGAAAAATGAATACACTTACAGCTCCTGTGTTTTTACTGGGACCTGCACATCAAAGTAAATCAGACTTGTTTTCATGCCTTCTTTGTAAACCTGGGTACAAAAGCATGTTTAAAATGAGCTAGCAAACTACTCATCTTTCCAAAGGAAAAAGGCACAGTACCACAATAGGGATTAACTTTACAGGCATGCACTGCTTGCAGTAGTGATCAGCTCATGAGTTCTGCTGTCTGTGATGCCTTGGTGTTTACAGAGAGGTCTACCTCTACCAAAAGTGAGCTTCTCCAAAACTACCAACTGGCTTTTCCTCAGCAGCATCCCAGTGTCAAGTGCTGATAGTGGCTTTTCATGTTCCTTTCACTTGATCAAATACACAGTCCAGACTGTGTGTCAGGAAGAGTGGAAGGATTTTATAACGATAAATGGTTTTTTAATCGTTTGCTCCGGCTCTGTGGTTTGTTGCCGAGGTTGAGGAAGTGTTTTTGTTGTTGTGTGGGATTTTGGTGCGAGGAGGCGTGTGCATATTTTTTTTCCAAGTAGATCAGTGCTCAGCTCCATTTTTCAGATTGAACCTGCAGCTGATTTTGCAAGCTGAAGTTTGTGGTATGTGGCTGAACAATAAACTAGAAAGGTATCTTAAGTTGGTATTTTTGTTGGATCCTTTGTATCTTGAAGCCTTTTGCTTCTACCCTTTGTTCTTGGATACAACTGCAAATTCCCATGACACTTGTGATTATATGGGGCTTTTTTCAGGCACGGTGCCAGCATAAGCCCTTTCTGCCATGTGTTAACCTACAGTTGTGTTGCCACAATAGCCCGTATGGCACTGATCCACATACGTCACTAGGAACAGATACAGCTGAAGCAGAAAAGCATTTTTCTTGGTCAAGAAGTTTCAAAATGTATTGTATTTTTTTTTCTATGAAGTTTTTGAGCTGAAAAGGTTGTATCTGCTTTTTCTAACCTCAGCTGGTCCATAAAGATTGTGGCAACTTTATTGTATAGATTTTTTCTTATAAAATCCTTTCTTAAGGATTGTATGACCAAGCTGTTGTTTGAATAGCAAGATGACATGATTTACATCAAACTACAGTGCTTCAACAAGTTAACTTTTCTTCTGAACATTGAGCCTGCAGTTCTATTTTGGATGATCTCTTCTGGAGAAAACATTTTAAAATTAGTTTTAAAACAATTGAGAGAAGTTGATACTTTGTAAAATTACTTTGGTAAAATTAGTGGAGGATATTTGGCTAAATAACCATGGTTTTTGGTATTCTTGGGGATTCTCTTGTAAATCATGTTTTGTATATAATTTTCTCTTTAGGATATGGTTATACAAGCTCTTAGACAAACTAACAACCGTAGCATAGAAGCTGCTATTGAATTTATAAGTAAAATGAGCTACCAGGATCCTCGTCGGGAACAGATGGTTGCAGCAGCAGCAAGACCTGTAAATGCAGGTATGAAACCACCAGGTAGGTGTATCCATAGTGACTCAGTAACTCACTTGAGTGTATTCTTATAGGTGAAAAATAGAACACAGTAAATTTTGCCTTCACATGCTCACAGTAGAACAGAGATGCTGAGATACAGGTATTTTGCTTTTAAAAACAGCATTTTATGTATATGATGTAATCCTTCTGAAAGATAGGTCCATTTGACATGAGTTTCTTAAGCATTGTTTTATAACTGCATGGTTTTATTACTGTGCATAAATATTTTATACAAGGAATGGCATTCAGATCTCATTTTGGTAATTTCTGTTACCTTGCTGATGTGGTGCCTGTATTTTGTTCTGTGTCAGGCGCCACTTAGAAATAAGTGCTGAGCATTGAGTTCTTCTTTTAATTTTTTCTCTCTCTTCACACACAGTCCCACACAACTGCATTCTGTATGTGTATTTTTGCATATGTATGTGTCTGTGTGTGTATTTATATCATACGACTATGATATTGCTATTTTAGGATGTCATATTTCAGGATCCCTCTCTGCTTAATCTCCTGCTTGGTTCCAGCTTTTGTTTGTATAGTTTTTAAGGCAGGCTTCATGTTCTTAGAGATGTTAGAGGACAGACTGTGTCTTTACTAGCAAAGTCAGAATTTTGCCTATTTTATTGCTTTCTTAACAGATGCTAGCACATTTTTTATACAACCTGATGACTTTTTAGTAGCATACACCTAGAAAAAGAGTAAAATGCAGGAGAAATATTGAACTTTAATTTGACTAAAATTAGGTGCTGAGTTGCTAGTGCTGGAGTTAGATTTTAAATTAACAGTATAGGTAGGAGAAAAAATTAGTCAGGAGTCGCAAAGAACAGCGTTATTTTTCTTTAGCCTGTTAAGCAGGATTAGTTGGTGCTTGTATGAAGTTCATAGGTAAACTCCACCATTTAGACATAGTTTTCATCATTACCTGCAAAAATACAGTAATTAACACATTCTTTAAGTGAGGACAGGGTGATTTTCAGCATTTACAGTACAGCATGTGTTTACACATATCTTAGTGTTAATATTATAAAAACCACAGTAAGAGTACCTGCACTATCAGTTCCTTGTACATTTTGTTTATACGCTGCAAAATAGCATCTGTGAGGTAAATATATAGCAGGGATTTGCTCTAAGCTTTGCATTCATACAGTTTTAATTCTTGACTTGCTATCTACAACACTTTTACTCAAAAAGATACAACTTTTAAAATTAAAGTTCTTAGTCAAATTCTGCATGATGGAAATATAACAAGTCTGGGTGATCTGTATGCATATAAGGGTGCAAGCCTTGATTTTACAGCATTCGGTTAAATTTTAGTTTAAGAACACCAAGTGTTTTGCAAATGTTAACTGGAAGGGATAGCAACATAATGTATTTTTCCATGCTATTACTTTTTTTTGCATTTGTGCTGAACATTCTGAGAGTTTCTTGTACACACGATTAAAAATACATTGTGTGACTAATAATTTTGCATGTTACCCATTTTTTTCAATTAAAGTTTGCATTTTTACTGAAGCAAAATGCATTTTCAGAAAAGTGATTTCTAAAAAATCACTTTCTGGTATTATAGTTTTACGGTTTCAGTGGTTTTTTTTCCCCTTATATGTACACTGAACATATTAGCATGCTGTGCTGTATATTACTAGAAAAAGTTTTCATATGAAGTACAGTGGATTATATTGTGTCAGAGAATTCAAGTCCTGTTTCTGTAATCATTAATACAGAAGAACAAAATATTCAAAGCCGTAACTAAGAATGATATCCAATAATGTAAATGCTGTGTTTTCTTCTCGTGGAAGCAGGGGCTGTCCAGCAGTCAGTTAACCGCAAGCAGAGCTGGAAGGGTTCTAAGGAGTCCTTGGTTCCTCAGCGGCACGGCCCTTCCCTGGCAGAGGGTGTCGTTTATCGCTCAGAAAGTCCCAGCTCCCAGCCTGATGTAGGAAGGCCATTATCTGGATCTGGCATTGCGGCATTTGCTCAGGCTCATCCTGGAAATGGACAAAGAGTCAACCCCCCACCCCTACCACAGATAAGGAGTGTCACTCCTCCTCCTCCACCTCCTCGTGGGCAGACACCCCCTCCAAGGGGAACTACTCCCCCACCTCCTTCCTGGGAGCCAAATTCTCAAACGAAGCGATACTCTGGAAACATGGAATATGTGATCTCCCGTATTTCTCCAGTGCCACCAGGAGCATGGCAGGATGGTTATCCACCTCCACCTATGAATCCTCCTCCTATGAGTTCATCCACACAGAGTCAGAGAGGCATGAGTGCTGTCCCCATTGGCAGGCAACCAATAATCATGCAGAGTTCTGCTAACAGCAAATTTAGTTTTCCCTCAGGAAGAGCTGGAATGCAAAATGGCAATTGTCAGGCAGAATTCATAGTTCACCAGAATGTGGTGTCTGGAAATTCGGTGAGTCGCCAGCCACCCCCCTACCCAATGAATCCAACTAACAGGCAGAGTCCCACAGCACTACAGATGCAGGCAGGAGGATCTGCTCCTCCTTCAGCATACACCAATGGGAATCTTCCTCAGGCAATAATGGTGCCAAACAGAAATAGTCACAACCTGGAACTTTACAACACAAATGTAGGTGCAATACCTGCATCCTGGTCACAGCCTTCCCCTGTGCAGCCGCAGTCGTCGCCGGGCAATGGGCACGACATGCCTACATGGCAGCCCAGCGTTCCCGTGCGATCAAACTCCTTCAACAACCACCACGGCAGCAGGCAGAGTCACTCTGGCAGCTCGCAGCCTTCGGCCACCACAGTGACAGCCATCACGCCAGCTCCCATTCAGCAGCCAGTGAAAAGCATGCGAGTGTTGAAACCAGAGCTACAGACTGCTTTGGCACCCACTCACCCTTCCTGGATGCCGCAGCCCGTGCAAACTGTTCAGACCATGCCCTTCTCCGACAGTCCCCCTACCAATATGGCAGTTATGTCTCCTGTTGCGGAGGCTCCAAATTACCAGGGTCCCCCACCACCTTACCCTAAGCACTTGTTACATCAGAATCCTTCTGTCAATCTGTATGAGGCAGGACCCAAGCTCACCAAGGAGGAGCTACCTCCTTTATCCAGGGAGGATGAGAATGAAAAGAATTATGAATGTGTTGATTCAGCAGATAAAGAAAAGAAACAAATTACAACCTCACCTGTTCCTGTTAGAAAAAACAAGAAAGATGAAGAAAGAAGAGAGTCTCGCATTCAGAGTTATTCCCCTCAAGCCTTTAAATTCTTCATGGAGCAGCATGTGGAAAATATACTCAAGTCACACCAGCAGCGTTTGCATCGGAAAAAACAACTAGAGAATGAAATGATGCGGGTAAACTGTTCCTTCTTTCTAAATCTATGACTAAACTATTCCTGTGTTACTTTTATGAGATATGTCTTAATTGTAGAATAAAAGACTAAAGATAAGTAGAACATTTAGAACTGTAGTATTGAAGTCTATTTTTAGTCTTTGTATTTGAGATGTGGCAAGTTTCTTCCTTGTCTTGTTCACGTATTTAATTTTCTTCTTAGAAATTGATTTTAAGTAAGTTTTTTGCATGTCTAAAGGTAATTCGTATGGCCTACATACAGTTAAGGCAGCAGAAGCAAAATAATTGTTGCATGAACTGAGATGTAGCTATATGGCTCATAGCTTTTTGTTATGGGTTCTATTTAATCCTGATTTTTGAGTTATAGGCAATATTTTAATGGTTTTTAAAAATATTTCTCTTTTTTAAAAATAAGTACTGAAGGTACAAGCAAATTCGGGACAAGTGGCAGGCTGGCTAGTGCACTTACATAGACACCCAAATATATTTTTTATATTCTGCAGTTTGTTACCAGTAGGGATAGTTTTTTTAAGTTCAAATAAATAAAAAACATTTAAAGGTTATTTGGGTTTTTTTTAGAACGAAAGAGACAGTATCTTTTGTCTAGTCATTTTGTAATCTGCACTGTAAATATATGTGTTTAAATGAGCAATTGAAGGCCATAATTATAAAACAAATATGAAATCAACTTCTTGTGCCTACACGGAGTCAGTGGTCTATTTCTAGTATTTCAGTGTTCTGTGAAACCAAATTGAAAGGGTAAAAACTGAAGCTGACAAGCATGTGTCATTTCAAAAGAGAAAACAGTGACAAGTAGTGAAACTAAGATTTGCAGAAAGGTGAAATTGAGATGTGTTACACATATATATATTTCTTAACAATTGTAGTTGAAAGTTTGACATAAGTATGATGTTCCTTTTTTCTAGGAGCGTATGTATTTGGCTTATGCTGCTTTCTTGACATGCTGTTTTTTAAATTTGTGTTTTCTTACTATTTGAAAATTCTTACTGTAAGCTGTAGTGTTTTGTAAGTGTTTGCTTAATCACGAATATGTAAATGTTAGCAAGATTTCATCCTGGAACTCTTACTAGATCTTTATTCTTAGTCTTCTCTCTTTCCTTTTTCACTTCACTAACAGCTGATTTAAACTGTTAAGGTGTGGGAAGCTTTCCTGAACTCTGTAGCCTCCATCCCTGTGTAGACAAGTAAGATTCTGAAGCAACAGTGTTTCTTAAGAATAGCATGATCCCTTTTTAGAGGGCTTTGCATGCCAATCCTGCATCAAAATTAAGCATGAATTTATTTTGGCTATTTTTGAGTACTTAAATGTAAGATTATAATTAATGTTGATTTGCAAACTTCACTTTCCCTTCTTACTGTGTTGTGTTCTGTAGTATCTCAGAATAAGTATTACTTACATGAAAGCACTGATATAACTTTCCTTGATTTTTTTTTTTTGTGCTATTAAAGCACCTTAGTAGGGGTATTTTATAATACTTACAATATTAATACTATTGTTTCAACAGTTCATGCTAGATTTAAAGCTGAGATGTTTAATTACAGCCTGGAGGGTGGAAGATGGGTTATTGTGCTGCAGCAGACCTCTCCTTTTTCGTAATCATACAGGAGAGGAATGCCACAACAATAAAGTGTATTTTGGGTCTTCTTGAGAAGGAGAAAGGGAAAATAAATAATGAGCATGTTTCCCTAAGTTTTAAGAAGATTAAGCAAGTATTGAATCCCTGCTTTTCTCCCCTTTGAATTTTGAAAGAAAAAACTTCAGAATGTATCCCTATGAAAATACCCCTACCTACTGGATGCTGTATTTCTAAAATATGTGACATATTTCTATGGTGTCAGGTCTCCTAGGAGTCAAGTGGTCTCAAAAATGTTTCATTTAGATGTGTGAGTTTGGCCAAGAGTTATAATAGGTGTCTTTCCTGCAAAAAGAAACTTACGTCATCCTCTAAAACACAGCAAGATGAGAAGGAAGCAAAATAAGAGCAAACTGTGGGATGATAGAGAGCAGGTCAGGAAACTTTTGGTGTCTGACATTTTCTTGAAATAATTGGAGATACATATGCAGAAAAGTATGTGTAGCAGACAGTTTGTTAGTTTTTGGTAAATGCTTAAGCTGAGGAGAGTTCTAGGGAAAATACAGCAACTCAGAGAGAAAGTTTGTAATTAACATTTGGTTTAGTGGATGACAGGGAAAAATGAAGGTGGGTTAAGGGAAGAGATGACAAATTGCAGCACTTGGGCTATTTTTTTACAACAAAACTGTTCAGATGCAAGAGCTAGAGAGCAGGTAGAAGAAAGCAAAGCTACAAGGGTTTTGGAGACTCTTTGTATGCCTTGCAGTGATTAATTATTGTATTTGATTCAAACTATGTAGTTTAACCTATTTCCCACACCAGCCTTGGAACTACAGCTAACCAGTCCTAACTACTGCCTATCTAATGTCTACAAAAAATTTACCTCAAATTTGAGACTGCCTTCCATTTAAATCTTACCAAATTTGAATAACTTTTGAAATTCATTTGGGTAGACAAGCATTTTGTATGCAGTTTCCTAATTGCACCTCCTTTGGATCCATTTTTGCTATGATGCCTGTAAGAAATTTTCTAACAGTATTTTCTTTAATAGGTGACATAGAGTAACTTGTGAAAGCAAGATTTTTAAGCATTTTTTTCAAGCATTTTTAAGATTCTGAATGATATCTAATCGATTTTTTCCTTTTTTCTCAGTCACATCTATTATATTTTGTTTCAAATCATGTTGGAAGTCAGCCAAGGCTGAAGTCATCTATTAACATAGAGTGTATACAGGCCTAGACTAGTTAGTCCTGTTGATGGTCCTAGGTACTGCTATGCAGACAGTATCTCAGATATTTGAGTCTTTAAAGAGATGAAAGCAGCAAGATTTGGTATCAAGAATCAATAAGATGTGACAGTAAGAAAGGGAAAGCTTTTAAAATAGTGCTTGAGTACTGTTGTGATGTTTGCAGGGGTTCAGTGTGGCCATATTTGAGTTTATGATCAACATGTCCATGAAAAAATAAGGAAATATGCTATAGGTTGAACTTGGAAATCATTGGTGTGGGATGGTGATTTCAAGCCAGGTAGGCAGATAAGATAATTGAGATGCTGTGAGAAAGGTAGCATGTAGTAATTTGAAAATGCTGTCAGAAAACAAAAGAAGGAATGAACATCAAGCTACATGGGGACAGTGTCACAGAGAAAAAATATAAAAAATTGAAGACAGATTCTATTCACATTAAAACAAAGAAGAAGGGTTATTCTGATTCCAGGCCCTGAAATTTGCCAAGAAAAATGGCACCAAATTTGAATGAGACTCTTAAGGGAATTGAAACTAGCAAAAATATACCAGGAGGGCATGCAGGTTGGAGTGCAATGAGAGTGATCAATGTGGTTCTTGTAGATAAGGGTTTCCACACTGTAGATGATGCTTTGTGTGTGGCCTGTGAGTGTTTCAGCTGTCAGAATGTTGGTGGCACTGGCTGGAACGCCAGGGATGTCCAGTCAAGATAGGGATATGTACACAGATGTGAGCCAAGAAAAGATACTGTTGGGAGGAATGAGCCACTTCAAAAGAAAGTGCTCTGCTCAGCTGGCTCCTGGGTAGAGTGGAGAGCAGTGGTGAGAGTTTAGTCCTGTTAGAAAAGGGGTGCGTGATGTGATAAGATGGAATATCAGGTCCAGGCTTGTGGCAGAGGCACAGGCTTGGTCTGGGCGGGCAGTAGGAAGCAGTACCGGTAGGATCTGTTTTGGGTAGCTACACGTGGAAGTGAGAGTGAGAGGGAGTGCATACTCCCTCCTGCAGCTGAAATTCTAGAGCATGGTCAGGAAGTTCAGTGACTTCTGCTCCAGTAAGTCTGCCTTTCCCATGGCAACTCCTTAGCCCTCAGCAACTTAAAACTATTCGTGTCTTGGCTTTCTCCAACCCTGTAAAGAGAATCAGGGAGGCAGCTGATGCACACTGTTACTGAGATAATATTATTTGCAGTGGTTTTATCGGTAATTTGTAAATTACCTTTCTTAAGAATGTAGTAGTCTCTTCTCTAGAATCTCCTGGTGCATGGCACCTTGTGCATTTTGCTGTTGAAAATGATCACGTTTCAGTTTTTATCACTCTATATGTTTTCATAGAATCCTAATGTGTAAATTAAAACCAAATCCCTTTAAGTATTATTTCTTGTGCTGTGTGTAAGTATTTGGTTTGCTTTGCCTAAGCCTTGTAATTAATTATGAGAAGATCAAGAATTAAGAGTACTGTTCACTCTTCAGATTTAACTCTGTTTGCTGCACAGGTTGGATTGTCACCAGAAGCCCGGGATCAAATGAGGAAAATGTTGTGCCAGAAAGAGTCAAATTACATTCGGCTAAGAAGAGCCAAAATGGACAAGTCAATGTTTGTAAAAATTAAAACCCTGGGAGTTGGTGCATTTGGAGAAGTTTGCCTAGCAAGAAAGGTGGATACTAATGCTCTATATGCAACAAAGACTCTGAGGAAAAAAGATGTCTTGCTTAGAAATCAAGTTGCTCATGTTAAAGCTGAGCGGGATATCCTTGCAGAAGCTGATAATGAATGGGTGGTTCGCCTGTACTATTCATTCCAAGATAAGGACAATTTGTACTTTGTAATGGACTACATTCCAGGAGGTGATATGATGAGTCTCCTAATTAGAATGGGTGTCTTTCCAGAAAATCTGGCACGGTTCTACACGGCAGAACTGACGTGTGCAGTTGAGAGTGTTCATAAAATGGGCTTCATCCACAGAGATATTAAACCTGACAATATCTTGATAGACCGTGATGGTCATATCAAACTGACTGACTTCGGGCTCTGTACTGGTTTTCGATGGACCCACGACTCAAAATACTACCAGAGCGGTAAGAGAAATACAAGTATTCTTTACAAGGAATTAAATTACAAATGAGTAGAAGGATGACTGTGCTGTTTCCTTTATGAGAAGGTTTAAGTAGGCTTTTCAAAATCTTATTTGATTACTTAAAACAACAGCTGAAGAAAAAGAGCAAAAGAGAAGTCACGGTTTTGAGAGTGGTAAAATACAGATTACGTGATAACTTGGTTTTAGTTTCCAAAAATAAAAACATACCTCCAAAAACAAGGCTTAAATGACTTTTGATTAGTTTTTCTCAAAATATCACGTATCTTAGGCCAGACTGTTACGCAGTCTCTGATGAGAAGATTTAAAATCTGATTTTATTTTTTGATGATTTAAATGTTAGAGGTTTTATGTTTATGTAAGTGTAAAAACAATGTAGACCTTATACATCCAATGTGGTGATGTTAAGAAAAATCTGAAAAGTATCAAGATTTTATCATAGTTATGTCAAAAATTAGCTTAAAAAATGGTGTCCTCAGCAGTTGGTATTTTATATCATAAACAAAAATCAACAGCTTGATGTTGATTTCTGTTTTAACTCTCAGGTTGAGTATTGAAACTGAAATAGATTCTGTCTTGTAATGTGAAATGTTAACAGATAAAGGAAATCATATTAGACAAGAACTAAAGTAATCATCCTCAATTTTGCCATCCTTGTCACTCCACGGCAGGTGATCACGCCCGTCAGGACAGTATGGATTTCAGCAGTGAGTGGGGTGACCCGGCGAACTGCAGGTGTGGGGATCGGCTGAAGCCGCTGGAGCGCAGGGCTGCACGGCAGCACCAGCGCTGCCTGGCCCATTCCCTGGTGGGCACGCCCAACTACATTGCACCAGAAGTGTTGTTACGAACAGGTAATGAATGCATTTTTGTCCCTCAGTCTCACTGCAAATGAGCTGGGATTCAGGTGTCCTGCTTCGCCTTTCCCACACCCCTGCTTTTCTCAAGGATGCAGTATTTTAACAAAAAAATAAACAGTTGTTAATCTTAAATAAGTATTGAATAGAATTGAATTCTCTTGTGAACTTTTTTGTTCTTAGAAATTCAAGATTAAAACTATACAGAGGCTTGACTACCTTATTTGAACTTTATTTCAGGTTACACACAGTTGTGTGACTGGTGGAGTGTTGGAGTAATTCTCTTTGAGATGCTAGTGGGGCAACCTCCATTCCTGGCACAAACACCACTGGAAACACAAATGAAGGTAACTTCAAAAGTCTGGTATTAACAGTCTGAAAAAGGCTTGAAACGTACATAATCTTGCTAATTTGTAGTGGAAACGAAGGTGATGTTTGAGAGTGCTGCCTATCCAAGCATGTCATAAACTATGGAGATTTTAAATTTTACTTTACTGTGGAGGTGCACTTAATTTATAAAGGGACTTCTAGAATCACATTTGTAACTTCTCTGGTCATACAGTAAACCTGCCAACTAAAAATCACATCGCATCTCAGCCTTTCACTGTTTGTTCCAGTTGTTACTCCCTTTCCCTTTCCCTCTTCCAGTATCTGTGTGTTCTTTTCCCTCTTGGCTTCCACGCTTCTTTGCTTGCAGAGGATTTCCTTTGGTGGTGTACTTGCAGGTGCTTAGCATGGGAAGGTGGAGGAGCAGCAGATGACTGCCTGCTCAAGGCTACTGACAGCTGTAGAGCCTTTGGTCCTTTCCTTCCTGAGCCCCTGCTGTTTCAGAGGAAGCATCAAGGCAGTCTTCTGCAGGTGTCATTTTTGCAAAATTGCATTCAGGTGGCTCGAATGTAGTGCAGTATTGATTTTTTTTTTTTTTTTACTTGAAATCACTTAGTCTTTACAGTACATCATATAACTCAAAACTCATCTGCCTCACTGTTTTAGGATTGTAAGCCATGTGCCTAATCTCAGGTTCCAGGTGCTGGATTTTGTGGTATCTTTGTTGGTTTATAGCAGGGGTCTTCCATGCCAGACTCTAGTTTAGGTTTGGAATGTGAATAAACTTTACTTGCATTTTGCCAGATTTCCAGACAAAATACTCCTTGTGTTTCTGAAAGAGCAGCTTCATGTTTTCCCCTCTACTGTGAAAAACCTTTGACATACTGAATTATTTCTTTGTGGTCATTTGTTTTGTTGTTTTAATGTGTTCTTGCCTTTTTGTGAAATTACAAATAAATAACACATCTTTTTGCTTTTAAGGTTATCAACTGGCAAACTGCACTTCATATTCCGCCTCAGGCTAAATTGACTCCAGAGGCCTCCGACCTTATTATTAAACTCTGCCGAGGGCCAGAAGATCGTTTAGGCAAAAACGGTGCAGATGAAATAAAAGCTCATCCATTTTTCAAAACAATTGATTTTTCAAGCGATCTACGGCGACAGTCTGCTTTCTACATTCCCAAAATTGCTCACCCTACGGACACGTCAAACTTTGATCCAGTTGATCCAGATAAATTGTGGAGTGATGATGATAAGGAGGGGAACAGAAATGATACCCTTAATGGGTGGTACAAAAATGGAAAACATCCTGAACATGCTTTTTATGAGTTCACCTTCCGAAGGTTTTTTGATGACAATGGCTACCCATACAACAATCCAAAGCCCATTGAGTATGAGTATGGTAGTTCCCAAAACTCAGAACAGCAGTCAGATGATGATGATGATGATGAACAGGCAGGTAGAGGAGTTCAGAGTCGTGATCTGGTTTATGTTTAGTAGAGGAATAAAGGTAAAAAATTAAATAATCAGTTTTGCAGCTATAGCTTTTGGAAAGTCTCCTCCTTTAAGAGAATTGAAAGAAGATTGCTAGGGTAAATATGTGCACACTTTTTTTTAAATGCTAAGAAGATTATTTCTTCACTTTCTCTCTCTGTACATTTTGTTTCCCCAGAATACAGGGAAATCCTTCTCAAAAATTAATTTATTCCAGTGATGTTAATTGTTTAATTTAGAAGAGATTTGATGTTAGGTAAAAAAAAAAATCACTTGAATATTGTTATTGGTCCTCTGTACTCTAAGTACTCAAAATAGGAAATAGTGATTTTTTTTTTCCCTAAGATGCCTGGTATCTATTTATACATATATTTAATAATTTTAGAGAACAAATCTCTGCTTCAGAATTTTTAATCACAGTTTTTCCATGCATTGACCAAATATAAAACCTACTTTATGCTAATAAAGTTCTCTGATTCATTTCTGAAGAGAAAAAAACAGGCTGCTGTACCCTCACTTCTCACTGTATTTAGCCTTATTATTCACAGCGTTGGAAAAAGAGCCACCTATCTGGTGAAATGTTTCCAGCTGCTGTGGGAGTGGCCTAGTTCTCAGCTTTGAAACAAGAAAGTGTCAGTCTTGGCTATAGTATGATTGTAAGATGATAAAACATTAGAACTAGTTTTTTATTAAATAGTAATTGGATTTGATATTAGTAACACTGTAGCTTGTGACTGGTACTCTCAAAGCAGGACTGCTCACTCAGAAACAACATGATTGTCTCCTGTCATCAGTTCTCCTACAGATGTAAGAGGAAAAGAAGCCTTAGAAACAACACTTTCTGAAATCTAGTTCAATTTTCTGATTACAACCAAACTGTAAAGTGTGTACAGTGCTGCTTTAGTTGGAATTTGTAGTTTGAAAAATAAATTTTAGAGTAGTGTATGATAAATTCGAGATAGTAATGGGAAAAGATTATAAATTATGAGTTTTGAGACTTGTTGTGAAGACCCATTTCCCTTGGCTGGAACACTTTTCCTCCTGGTGTCACAGGCAGTGAGGAGAAGGGCTGTGCACAGTTCTGTCTGAGCTGGCAGTACAGTTTCAATGCTCTGTCTTTCACAGCCCAGTTCTGGATGGAATTGGGAACTTACAGCTGTGCCTGATGCCTTCTGCATTACTGTCTGCATAATTTCCAGCAGCTGATGCTCAGGTATCTCCTGGGGTCTCATGGTGGGAGGGTACTGAGCCTGTTGAGGTTACGTGGAACAGGGATAGGAGCATCACTCTAAGCAGCTTCACTGAGGCAAGACCAGGAGTTAGCATTGAGAGGTGGAAAGAATTATGTTTTTGTGTCTATCCTTATTTTTCCTAAAATAAACACAGTGGTAGAAAAGGTGCACTATTTTTAGTAAACTTAATGTCTTTTGAAACATTTCTTCTTCCTTGGAATTGAATTCCAGTGGATAATCTAATATGCACGTAAGCATTACTGCTTTTCTAAATTATTATTTGTGCCATTGTACTGGCATTGCAACTATCTAAACATCATGAAATTGGTGTTCATAGCTGTTGTTGCAGCAAGCATCAGTTACCAGTTTACTTTTCTCACCAAGCTGGTTTGTTTGCTTATGGCCATTTGTTCTCTTTCTGTGCTCCAGTCCAGTGTCTCTTTTTGTGCCACTGCAACTGTCTCTAGTACTGTCCTAAATACTGGATCAGCGAAGAAGGTGCTTGTTGGTTAGCATTTGCAGTTTCCTTTCTTGTAAGTGTGGTCAGTTGAGTGATCCAGTTTCTAGTGTGGTCCAAAAATGATTTATATTGACATAACTGAGGAACTGCAGCAGGTAGGCAGTGAGGAAACTTCTTAAACATACTTTGTCACAGAAGAAAATGTTTGTGGAAGTTCACCCCTGTACTGTGAAGTGTTTATAATGGTTAGAAGATGGTTATGAGAATTTGTTTTCTCAAACAAGTAGTTAGTTGCTTTCTATAATGAAAATGAATTTGCAGCTTAATAAAACAATTCCTATTCTGCCTTTCCCACAGCTGTTGAAATAGAGTAGCTTTTAAGATTCATTTAGCTTAATTATTATAAAATGGCTGCAGTGCATAACTACTCCATTTTATATATTATGTAAAAAAGATTACTTTTCATGTAAATAAACGTTAAAGATTATCCTCCTTCATAGTAAGTATCCCAGTAAAACTGGTCTACTTGTCTGGGAGCAAAGTATAATATATTGCTGGTCAAAGGTAATTTAATCAAGCCTGCCTCACCATTTTTGAACTGTGCAGAGAAAATAATGTCGGTTCACTAAATTGACTCTTAAAATTGCCTTTTCATCTGAGTAAATCTCTCCTCTGCCTGCACTATACTATGGTTTATTCCTGTTTAATACTATTACTGATCTTAGGCAATTTAAAAATAAATCTAAAAAAGAGTAGAAAAGTGTCCTGGAAAGGCACCATTCTAAAAAGATCCAAAAAGAGAAACCAATTGCTTTTATTAAAGGAAATTATTGATTATTTTAATGACATGTGCAAGTACTGAAATACTAAATATTCTTTTGCCTTTTTTAAACATACAGGAAGTGCTCACATCTTTAGAATTTGGTAGATGCTTCTGGCATTTTCTAATATCACATGTTAGAAGTTGTAATGTACCTTGTTTGAGTTTTGCCACCTATATGCTGCAGTATTACGTATTTCCTTGCAAAAAGTGCGGTTTGTTACAGTCCAGGTTCTCCTCTGAGAAAGTTAGTTACACATGAATGTTGTCACAACTCTCCAGCACGCTCTGCCTTGCCCATGTTTTGAAACTTGATGTTTCATACATAGATTCAGAGTCTGTTGAGATTCTTCATAGTTGCTGCTTAAAACATGGGTGTTTCACTGGTGACCTACAATGGGGATTGGTTTGTACAGGCAGTGGAGGAGAGAGGCTCCTAGCCAGCAGCTGTGGAATTCTGCAGTAAGTTTTAGTTCAGGTTACTTTTACTTTGTAAAGCATGAAAACAAGTTTCTCTTTTATGTGCCCTTGTATACATATTAATTGTATTTATAAAATGTTCTATAATCCTATACCTTGTACTGTAAATACTATTTGATATTCAGTGGCATTGTATCCTCGGGCAGGCCCTCTTGCTGTATCTTTTCTATCCTCAATTTGTAATAGAATCTATGGAATATATGGCTAGAAAGTCTCTTTGAGACTGATGTATCTTCCGCTGTTGCAAAAACTGTGAGTGGGAATGATTTATTTAGACTCCTTTTAATGTTATTCAGCTGATAGGCAGTGCAGTGGGTGGGTTCTTAGATGATGCTGCTGTCACTGAAGATACTATTAGGCTTTTGTTTCAGATGTTATGGGTGTTTCAGCTCTGACCTTTAAATCTGTTTGCTTTATTTCAGCCAAAGCAAAAAGATAATGAATTGGGTCAATGGCATAGTAAAATGTTTGCCTTAAGATGCTCATGATAAAGGCACTATTCAAGTTTACTGATTTATATATATCTATAGAGATATATATAGAGACATATTCTGTGTGTATATGTATATATAATGTCTTTTTGTATTATAAGACTATCAGTTCTTTTGGATTCTCCAATTAAATACATAGACCATCCCACAATTCTGCTTAAGTGGATCATTCGTATATTCTGTGTCTAGCTAGTAAACTTAACAATGCTGCATTATTTCATGGCCATAGTAAGTTATTCACTTCTTTTTTTTTAGTATTCTTGTCTTGATCATGACCTGGGCATCCCCTTTTGCCAGGTCTCTGCATTCCTGCAATCCAGCTACATGTGTGCCATGTAATCTCTGAATGCCTTTTGGGACATTTGGGTCTTGGGAGCTTATGGGTGGTGGTTTGGACAATGATCTCCAAGACTCCTGATGTTCATATGAAAAGAATGTGTATCTTTGCTGACGTTTCCAGTAGGTACATTGGAGCATCCATCTCCTTTGTCCAGGAGTGCCAGGTTTCCAGGTTGTCAGTGCCCAGCAGTTGAGCAGTGGAGGCTTCCTTGCCCCTGCTGACTGAACACACAGCGTGTGTGTTTGACCTGGGGGACGGGATGGCAGTGGGTGGTTGCACTGACACCTCCTTAAAAGTTATTTCAGAATAAGACAAAGAATTCCAGCTGTTGTGAGCAGCCTAACTGAATTAGCAGCCACTGGTAGATGGTGACATTCCTGAGCTATAGAAACAGTTCCTGTTTTCTCAGAATCGGATTCTGTAGTGTAACACTTGATGGAATAATAAACCCCACACTGAATCTTTGTAAGAAGTGAAAATCACATTGTTATTTTGGCTATTCAAACATGAAATGTAAACACTAGTTGCCCAATTGCATTTCGTTTTCTGTTCTCCTTCACATCCCTCTTCTACAAGTCCCATCTATGCTGCAACAGGTCTGCTGTTTAACAATAAAATGCCGGAAGTGTAACAGCAGGAATGCTATTGTACTTGGCTGTCACCTCATGTTTCACCACCTGTTCTCAAAAGTATACATGTTAATGTTCAATAGTTCAATTTGTTGGTGTTCTTTCTCTGTCCTCTACTGCCTCTTTCATAAAAATAAGTAAATCTTATGAATTACTATTATTTTCATTATTTATTATGCATACATTATGTACCATGAAGCTGTTCCTTAAGAGGACAATGTATCACAGCTTTCATCTGTATTTGTCTTTGTGAAAATCCCCTTCTTTAAGTGTACATCTCAAAGTGCTAATGCAGAAACTAATGTGTTATTGGAGACACTGAGTTATATCCTAATTCTACACTTGGGGAGGAGGTTGTGGAAATACAGCACCATTTTTTATTTATTAGCCCAGCTACAAAGGGGAGAAAGGAAGTTCCTCCAGCTCTCATCAACCAGGTGATATGAAACACTTAAAATTTTAGAAAGTCGTCAGCAGCTGTGTCTTTACAGCCGACGTAATGTAGGAATGATTGTTTTAAACCTAGACACTCGTTAAAGGGATAGACTAAAACTGCCAGTTTAAGAATGGGTAGAAATAGAATAACAAGACGAGTAAGAATGGATGTGATATACTTAATTAAAGGATGACATACTGCTGTGGGGGTTTGGAGTTCACCCTGAAGGACTATCATAAACCTGCATTGCGCCCAACCTTTAGATCCTATTTGTTGCTAAGCAGCTGAGTCTATTTAGACAGGTGACGAGGTAGTGCTCCATGAGGGACACTTGAGGGCAGTTTCCTGGTCTGACTGTGCTCGGCAACAGGTTTTCCTCAGCACTCTCAGATGCGTTTGCTTCCCCACAACGACGCCATCTATGAAAGTTTGAAGAGGTGCAAACAAATCACAAGCAAAGAACACGTAGATAAAAGTGGGTGCTTGCTATTCACTCGGCAAAACTCACATTTGTGAGTTACGGAGAGGAAATAGCCGAAGGAAAGCCCTCGACCACCAGGGCAGGATCTCAGGTGGGTACAGTGGGGCGGGGGAATTCGCGCTTGTCACCTTCGATTCATGAAAGGAGAAACACCGCATCACGCAAGCATTGGTGGTTCAGTGGTAGAATTCTCGCCTGCCACGCGGGAGGCCCGGGTTCGATTCCCGGCCAATGCAGTTGCTCTTTTCCAGCTTTTTTTTTTTTTTTTTTTTTTTTTTTTTCCCCCTCCCCGCTACTCTTTAAAATTTAAAACCAAATCAGTTCTTAGTAATAACACTTAAACAGACACCAACTCCTCGTCGGCCCGGCTGGGCGGACCTCCTCCCTTGTCCCACCAGGCTGGAAGTGACGCAGCCGGATTTGCCTTCAAAAATTGCCGGCGGCGGCGGCGGGAGGAGGCGGTGGGCAGGGCCGGGGCGGAGCCAGCGCCTCTGCAGGAGGAAGGGGGCGGAAGAAGTGAAGGGGTCGTGGCTGGTGCCGCCGGGAGCCGCTGCCGCCGCCGCGGGTGCGAGCTCCGGAGAGGAGTAAGTGGGCGAGAGGGGCCCGCGGGGTCCGGCCCGGGCCGCACGGACAGGCAGGCCCGGGATGGGGGGCTATGGCCGCGCCCCGCGTGGCGGGGCCACCCCGAGGGTTCCCGGGTACGGGCGGGCTCTGCCTGCTCTGCCCCGCGGCCGGAGGGCGAGGGGGCGCGGGGCTTGCTGTCGCGACAGCCGTGGCCATGACCACGGAGCTCATGATGTCGGGGCTGTGGCTCACACGTGCTCGGCGCCGCACGGGGCATCGCCGTCGGGGGCTGCCGCTGCCCGCAGGTGTGCGGCCGGCGCTCCCGGCCCCGCCGCCCGCCTGGGTGGGCTCCTGGGGCTGCTGGCACTGGGCCAGGCACGGCGCTCTGCCCCTACGTCTCCCTTCACTCTCCACCTGCTTTTTTGGTTTCGGAGTTTTTTGTTAATGTGCAGTAATCTGCGATGATGCAAGTTTTCTCTCCAGACTGAGAGAAGCTGCAGGCAGCAATTCCAGATTCAGCCGCGGACCTCTCTAAGCTTCCAGAGAAATTTGTTAATTGAATATTGATCGTCAAAAAGAATGCCAGCCCTCATGAAGTGGGAACAAAGTAGCCTGTGTAATAAAGCCTTCTGAAAGGCTTAGCCTGGAAAACATAAAATCACCTGCCACCAATGTATCTCTACCTAGTGATTGATTTTTTTAATGTTTTTATTTTGCACAAACTGCCAGCTCTGCTTATATTTGTGGCTGCTGGTGGTTCTTTTGCTACCGTTACTGTTAAATACAGCAACTGCATGAGAATCATTTTGTTTAGTATCCAGTAAGTCTGGCAGCTCTTCTTCCCAGGTAATCAACACAATCACTTGTTGATACCAAATGTTGCTGGCCGTGGACGTTATGAAGAAGAGTATTCAAGGTGGAAGGGAACTCAGAGGTGATGCAGGCCATTGTGTCATCAGTAAAAACTGATTCCTGAAAGCTAGGGTGTTTATTTCTCTCTGGCTTGCCAAGAGAACTTTGCAAATATTGCATGGTTGCTTTGATGTGAGAGCCTGTATAGCAGGCTGAAATAATGGAAACATGTGTGCTCTGCCAGAATTCAGGCTCTGGCTTAGTCCAGGCGTTAAGGTTGGAGCAAAGAACTCCTTGGAAGTATTTTCCGTGTATGGCTCGTGCTGTTCTTCTAGTCAGCAGGTCCACCACGGTAATTGACCAGTGTTAATATTCACTTTTACTATCTGCATATCAATCTTTTATTTTTTAGAGTTGGAGGAACTTCTTTGTATTACAGGATTGATGCAGTGTTCCTGGATTCTAATGTAAGACTGAGCAGAAATTACTTACAGTCATTTCTACTGATGGTTTCTTGAAGTTATTGTGGGAAACAGGAAGTATCCCCAGTGTTTTCTTGATAATGGTTAGGCCGGTATCTTTCAAATGAAATACAAAAATAAGTTGCAAACCCTCATTCTCACAAGCTGTAGGAATCTTGAACTTTTGTTAGGTTGCACCCTTGCTGGACTTGGCTGTTCTGTACTCTAGAAATATTTTAGGTCCTTGGAGCAAATGATAAAATGTATTTTGTAACTAGAGATGGGTTAATTTCAGGGAACCTTATATACTCACAGCTGGTGTGAAGAGTGATTATCCTTGTTGTGAGGTCTTGTGTGTTTGTACACAGTGAAAAATTAAACTTGCAAGACAAAGTGCTTAGGTTATTTTCCTTACATCCTGTTCACTGTAAACTTTATGAGCTCTTCACTGTTTCACCGGCTGTTGGAACATAGATAACTTCACTGGTCATGATTCATGGAAAGGTCGTGGCTGATAAGTGCAGACCTGCTGCTTTGACATCCTGTTACGTGATAGCACCAAGTATTTGTAAACACATGTGATATTGCTAAGTATTTGTAAACACTTTAAAAATTATTAAGTAGTGCCGGATTAGTTTTGTGAGAGTTTTAATCCCTTCTGGTTTAACTCTGGGTTTGCGTGTAGTCACGCCTCTCCCACATCCTCCACCCTGCCTAGCTGCCCCAGTATATTGTGGCCTTCTGCCACAAATCTGCTTTCAGATTAGTACTCTGACTCTTCTTTTTCCCTCTTAGAACTGCTTCACCATCTTCACTTACAAGTGCAGCAGACCCATGGACTCTCATTAGTGTATCAGCTCTGACACTGCCTGGTCAAGTGGCAGCAGCAGTGGCATGTCCAGACATCAGCAGAGCCAGCAGCTTTTTCTGCCTCACATGTACTCAAGAGCCTTGTATTTGGAAGCCACTTCAAGCTCTTTTGCTCTCATGCGTCAAGATGAAACAACAAATTAAATTGGTTTTCTAGTTTAAACCAAATTATCCTTCATTTTCGATAGAACTGATGAAACAGGTAGATTCCAATAGCATTATAAACTTGAGTGAGCACCTTCTTTTTTCTTTTTTCTTCTTCCCACAAGTTCATAGCTTTTCTGCTTACATGTCTGTTTTTACTTTCTGTCCTTACATTCTCTGCCCTTTCTAACCTGAAAATGTCATTGACTCTTATTATGTGCAGTGCTATCATTTTGGTCCCAAGCTTTCATATGTTTCTGACTTAGCCTCTTTAGTTTTGTTGCTTTTGGTTTTTTTTATTTATTGGGGATTTTTTTTGGCATTTTTTTTTAATTCTTGTTATTTTCACATTTCCAGGTGAAAACTCGTCTTACAAACTTATTTTTCTTTTTCTGTATACATCAAGTTGCTGTTCTGCTTGGATTGCTCTACAGCATTCAGTGAAAAAAAGTTACCTATGACTTCTCTCTGTAGTTAAAAGTCTAGTTTGTTTTTAGTAACTTGCTATTACTTGATTTTTAAAATGTCTATTAGCATCTTGCTCAACGTGTGATTTCAGTAGTTACTCATCGGTTTGAATTCTCAGGACAGGCAAACAGGTGTATCTGGTAGGATGAGCAGGAGTGGAAAAGCTTGCTCCTAAATACAGCAGGGAAAGCTTTGTTAACATCCGTGTGAAGATCCATACAGCAGTTGACGAACATCTTCAAGCTCTTTCTCCTGAGGTTAAAAACCAACAAAACTCTCAAGCCAAACTGTGTCTCCAAAGCCTAATTAGCCTGGGATATGTTAGTCTTTGTAGCTGGTGGTGGCATGAGCTGTATCAGCTCGTAGACATGGCCAGCTGGGCGAGTCTGTGGCCAGAGTGAGATTACACCATGTAGGTTCTGTGGTAGCAGGTTTCCTGCTCACCCCCAAGGTCCTCTCTGCAGGGGTGGGTGTGGGCTCTCAGAGGCCTGTCTTGAGCTGCCCTGCTGCCAGTTTTGCTGTTCTGGACTGAAAATTTTGACAGCAGCTATTTGCTCCAAAGGGAGCTGAGGAGGGATGCAAAAAAAGAAGAGGATGTTGGCTCAGGAATGCCTGAGCTGTGTTGCTGTGCATGAAACTACTTGGGAAGGGGACAGAAAAAGGAATGAAAGCCCTAAAATGTTCGATTTGTACTTAGCAGCTCCTCTTTACAATGAAGAGCTCACATTTTAGCTGTAGGTTGGCAGGTGTGTGCAAAGAGTGGCTTCTGAAACCTCTGATAATGTGTCTAAACTCGACCCTGACCTGGTCTTGAAATATGTTCTGTCTTAAGTCTGTTTATTGCGCATGTGAATTTAGTGCCTCTTACATTCTTTAAATAGTTGATCTGTATCAAGTACGCTTCATCCCAGGGCTTAGCTGGAATTGCTTGTCTGCAGTTGCTTCTTCCTGGCACGGGGTACAGGTACCAAAATGAGAGCAGGATGACTTCTTGCAGGCGTGTTTTTTTGCTGATTTTAATGTAGTCTCTGCCTGGTTAGGAAATTATGAGGAGAGTGGGGAAATTCTTGGTGTGTAAGAGACAAGAAAAGCAGAGACAGCACGAGTATCTTAGAGAAGGGGATGGGGTGTATAAGACACTTGA
Source organism: Nicator chloris (assembly GCA_013400495.1). NCBI lineage: Eukaryota > Metazoa > Chordata > Aves > Passeriformes > Pycnonotidae > Nicator > Nicator chloris. The sequence goes on along the minus strand of WAAE01004106.1, from coordinate 21,154 downwards.
CAGTAATGTGGGACAACTGTCCTATGGACAGTGGCACTGTAAAGAATGAGTCTACTTCTGCTGTACTTGTATAAATAATACTTCTGTGCTATTCTAATCTAGAAGCGCAAATTCTGTTAGTGCTGCAAAGTGGAAGTAGTCACAGTCTATGAAGTTTGCTCCAAAAAACCTCAAACAAGCACCACTGACAGGGAAAACCAGCATGGTTTGAACAATACGTTAAATAAAATGGGTAGTTACATACTAAACATTTAATTTTGGCTTTTGCTTACCTTTCAGTGATAACTGAAACAGCCTTGAGGTTTTTCAGGGGTTTCTTTTTAGGTGTAAGAATGAAGGTGATAGGAAGGTGCAAGCTGGGCATGGAAGGTGGATATTTGTTTCAAAGAAACATCACAAGCATAAAATTGAAGAATTGTAAAATCATGGTAATGGACGAATAGTGTTTTTCCATGAGGCAAAATCAGGCTACTAAAACACACATGCACGGGATGTTAAGGTGAAAAAAAATTAACGAAACAAACTGCATTAGGAGGAAGGGCTTGGATTTATTGCTTGCTTGGTGTTTTTTGTGTTGTTTTTTTTTTTAACCACACAGCACATGGCAGGCACAGTAAAATACTAATTTATCTTACAGTAGAATAAAGAGATAAGGAGAGTACGCACTTGTGACTTGTAATAATTCATTTACATCTGCATGTTTTACATGGGCTTTTTGACAGAATCTCCATGACAAGAAACAAAGCTGTGACATGAGAAGTTTGATTTCTACTAAAAGAACATTAATTGTCTTTTTATATGTAAGACATTCATAAGACAAGCCTTTTTTTTGTAACCAGTATTTTCTCAGCTTCTATGTTTTGATATGTCAAATGAGGTTATAAGCATACAAAAATACTTGCAAAAAATTGTGTCACTACTAGGTTTTTTACTTCCTTAATATTTCCTATTTTTTTTCAGCTTCATGTTGAACATGAGCCTTGTTATGATCATTGAGAATGTGAAGTTGGCCCGTGAATATGCCTTACTGGGAAATTATGACTCTGCGATGGTCTACTACCAGGGAGTTCTTGACCAAATGAATAAGTACCTGTACTCTGTGAGAGATACCTATCTGCAACAGAAATGGCAGCAGGTAAATAGCACTTTTCTGGGACATTTTGAGGGAAAGACTTTGAAGTAGCAAGAATTGCCTATCTTATTGTAAACAAAAATATAAAAAGACCAACCCCATTCTCTCATAAACTACTGTTGTTATATATAGGCTTCTTTTTTGTTATATGGACTTGTTTAAGTCATCTTTATGACTTCTTCGTCTGTCAGGGGCAGAACAGTCAATGGAACATGGCTCTGAGGAGCCAGTGCACTGTCTGCACTGACAGCTATGCTGATGAGTACCCCTGTTATGTTCAAGTCTTTTAGCCTAGTATCATTTGGGTCTTATTTCCCTCAATGTTTTAGTGGGACTACGGTCCTTAATAGCAAGTGAGTTGATAATTTGTCCTCAACAAAAACCCTCTTTTTTTTCATTGATAATCTGCCTATTAGGTTGATACTTTTGATTGATATTTAGTCTGTTAGGTTCTGTTGTACCTGTTTAATCTGCAAAATTTGTCAAAAGTCTCTTTGATGTTAAATCCAAAATCTCTTTGTTTGTTCTTTAAATGTGCCGAGGAGGGCAGAAAAACATCCTTAATATCTAATGTGCATAATTCTTGTTTATTGAAGTAGAATTAGGTAGCTCATTAAACCTTGTGGAATCCATCCAGGCATTACATGGGTTTGAACAGAGGACTGTTACAAAATTATTTCCAATGTGCTTAATCTACCTTTTTTTTTTTTCTTTTTTTTTAATCAGGTTTGGCAGGAGATAAGTGTGGAAGCTAAGCATGTGAAAGATATAATGAAAACACTGGAGAGTTTTAAACTAGACAATACTCCATTGAAAGCCTCACAACAAGAATTACCAGCTCATGATGCAGAAGTCTGGTCTTTGCCAGTACCTGCTGAACGTAGGTAAGAGGAAACCTGAAGACCTAAATTAATATTTATCAGGACAAAGTGTGCTTTGACTTCAGCCTGTTGTGGTGTAATTTTTGTTCTTGAACTTAGATGTGTAACAATTGCACCAGCAGCTTTACACCATTTGTGGTGAAGTCCTGACCAATGTCAAGCTTCTTCCCCCCACAAACTGTTGCCCAAGTTGTTTAGTTTTGAGTTTTTATTTAACTGTTGCTTCTGTTGGCGTTAATTAGCTGGTTCAGGATGCTAAAGACATTGTTCTGTGTGTCTAGTGGTTTTGTTGTTTTTTTGTCTTTTTTTGTGAGTAGCTATCTGAGCTGGTTCACTGGAGGTTCTAACAAATGCCAGTGGTAGCATGAAGGAGAGGACAGGAGTACACGCAAAGCAGACAGAATTGTGCATTTTGACAGAAAGTGACTGTTAGATTACTTTAGCTGTATTGCCAAATTATTGTTTGTTTGTTTGTTAATTTTTTCTAAGCTCCAAATTACTTCTACTGAGGAAATATACAAAGCGAGGCACTTGTTTTAAGCATGTGGACCCTGAGCTTTTGGCACAAGGAAAATAGATTGTTACTCACTATCTAAAAATATCTGTCTTGTTTCTGACATACAGATTTTATCTTGAGCAAAATGGCTTTTCACTTTGTAACCAGTTGATTTGGTTGTGTAGTGCTCACCAGTGGCTTTACACTGAGGCTTTTTGCATATGTTACAACTAATTAGACCTTCGCCAGGACCCAGGAAGCGTCAGTCTGCTCCATGCAGTGATTGCAGAGGTCACAACAATCGTGTAAGTGCAGCTGTCAGAGGCTCTCACCGTCCATCCTCTCGAAACCCCAATGAGAAAGGGAAGGCAGTCCGCAGCCGGGAAAAAAAGGATCAGCAAAATAAAGGAAAAGAGGAAAAGGTAAACTTGCAAATGACTTCATGGAGTTGAGAAATTCAGTTGTGCTTTCTTACTACTGAGTGTATTATAAAATGACATGCCTGTAAAGTCTTTCTTCTCTTCACGTCAGTGCAATGATTTAAATGTCACCTTGTAAGGTGTCTTTTCTTTGTGCACAGTGTTGGTTATGGATTAATTAAAAAACAAACAATCGCTCTGGGAAGTTGAGATCCCGTAAATGTATCTGAAGGTGGGTGCCAAGAGGATGTTTCCAGGCTCTTCTTGGTGGTGCCAAGCAATAGGACAAAAGTCAACAGGCAGCAACTGATGCATAGGAAGCACATTTTTACTGTGTGGGTAACCATGCACTGGAACAGGTTGTCCAGAGAGGTTATGGAGTCTCCCTCACTGGAGATACTCAAGAACCATCTGGACACAATCCTGTGGCGTGTGCTGTGGGATGGTGCTGTTTGAGCAGGGAGCTTGGACCAGATGACCAACTGTGGTCTCTTCCAGCCTGATCCATTCTGGGATTCTGTGATGGGTTTACTGCAACTTGAAGGCAGTTGTTTAAAATGATACCACTGAATTTCAGAAATAGAGCCTGGTGAAGCTCTTTCACATGGCATGTCCTTGTGGTTTAATTGCTTTGAGTGTAATATAAACCAAGGTTGACTTGCCTCTTCCAAAGCATATGAAGATTTACTTATTCCTTAAATGAGACCCTTGCCTTTTTTATCCTTTTTTTTTTCTTTTGAGATATGTTGCTAGCTCCATACTCTCTTCAGTTGTAAACATACAAAACCCCACCATACTTGAACTATGATCTGTTCTTGGCACTCAGAGTGCTTTCATTTTTGCTTTGTGCTCTGGTCTCCATAAATTTAGCAGATGACCAAGGTAAGAGACCATACAGGAAACAGTAGATTCGTAGTTTTCCAGGGTCTAAATAAATCAAATATCCATGCAATAGTTTGTTTATTTCAGCAACCTTAAGTTGTGGCAAGGTGCCATGGCCTGTGGAGATAGTATAATCTACAGGGGTGGAATTGTTTAGCTGTGTAAGCTACTACTTTTATTAGGAGTTAAATTAGATTGTCTTTGAGCGATAATCCTCTCTCCATCAGAATATACTGACAGAGAGACAGGATAGGTATCTTTTCTCTTTTACAGTTGTTCTGTCATCACCAGTGCTTGCTGTTAAATGTATAAAACCAGGGTATGTCTAGTGCATTTTATTTCCTTTCAGTTGCATGGTCTCTGCTGTTCGAGCCCTTTCAGCTATGTAGCTTCTTTGCTTTGACTCTGCTGCAGAGCTGCTTCTCTGCTGTTCATGTCCATGCTCCTGTATCAGTAAATTAGCTCTGGTTTTACCCCTGTGGTCTTCCTGCAGATGACCATTGCTCGTTCTACATGTGGAAGTCATGCTTAATTTTTTTTTTTGTGTGTCCCACATACATGGCATATTCATGACACTTAGAGAATTTGAAATCCTCTCAGTGTGACACTTTGTGCTCCAGTCTTACACATAATCTTCCCCTACTCTGTCTCAGATAGTTTAAGACTTCTGTGGGAGAAGAGGCAGAAACTGTTACACTGGGATAGTGGATGCAGTTTTGATGAGGTACCAAAACAAAGAAACTGCATCAGTACAATATGCTGGCTTTGGGGAGAAGGAAATGGAACCAGAGAGTACAGAAATCTGGGTGAAACACACAGATCCATCCTGCAGTGCAGCTGTAATACAGATGTTTCATAATTTTCATGCTGGTTTATGTTGCCACCTTCTAAAAATATGATGCTGTTGTAGACTTGTGGTAAAAATTCATTAGTAGCATAACCACTGTTATGTATTTACATTGTTATATCCTTTATATGTAGAACAAATCCACATCTGAGATTTCAGAGTCTGAACCAAAGAAATTTGATAGTACTGGATATGACAAAGATTTAGTAGAAGCTTTGGAAAGAGATATAATTTCTCAGAATCCCAACATTCGATGGTAAGTTTGAGTACTGCTGCTAGTCTCTTGAGTTGTTTCTATTTCCTCTCACATGACATGACAAGAATTAAGTATTTTAACAGATACTTACATGTAAAAAGTACATACAGGTTTTCCTTACTGCCTTTAAATAGGCAACTGAACTTCTTATGTAGTTGAATACCTCTAGAGCTCAAAACCATTTTTTTCCACACATAGATTCATATAATAGTTTGGGCTGGATGGGACCTTTAAAGATCAGCTAAAGCAATCCCCTGCCATGTCAGGGAGATCTTTCTCTAAATCAGGTTGCCTAAAGTCCTGTCCAACTTGGCCATACAAAGCTTCTCAGAATTTTCTGAGAGTCCTAAAATCAATTTCTGCAATACTCTTTTGCAATGCAAAAGTTTCTAACATCTGTCAGTGTCTCTTCATTTGAAAATCTGTATTGCTACTCTGGGGCATATCAAGACAGAGAACTGCTTAACAAAGAAGTTATGTCAATATAGGAACCCTTTGAAATGTTGCTGGATGTAACGTGATCACTAGTATAAAATACAACCCTGTGCCAGTACCTTTACATAAATGTGTTAAATATTAAACCTTATATAAAGCTTGTTTTGTGTTCTGAATGTTTCCAAGCTTAGGTGGTTTTGTGAGGATTAAATGAGCAAAAATCTTCTGGCAAATAAAGTAGGCTTTAAAAAAAATAGAAGTCCCACAAAACACTGTGTGCATGCAACTGTCTTGTATTTCAGTTTAATATTTAAATATATGTTTCATTTTTTGTATTGAATCTTAAATTACAACTTCAGATTTGAAACTAATTCTTCATATAGATTTTGAAACCAAAATGTTAATTGGGCACATGCTGGTAAGGAATGCCCTGAAAGTTACTTTCAAGGAAATAAGACCAGCCTATAAGGTATCTAAGAATTAATACTTTTGTAACTCTGAAAAAGAATTCTAAAATTCTGTTTAATTCTGCTCCATTTACTAGTCTTCAGTAGGTTGTCCTTGTAACAGTGAAAGATGGTATTAAAGTTTTAGGGATATCCAACATACCAGCAAAACAAGAAAGCATAATTGCTAGTTAGCATAAGTTTAACCAATCTGCTTTCTTCTGCTTGTCTTTCTCTGAATACTGACAGTGGTGCTCTAGTGAAATAGTTCATTGTTTTTTTTCTTTTGCTTTTGCATCCATCTGGAGTCTGCCAGGCAGATGTCAGTTGTAGCTGTTACAGGCTTTTGACATTAGAACGTAAATAATTCAGGAAAATGAATTAGATTTATGGGAGAGCCAATGAGTAACAAAAAGTTTAATTGTGTGGGTTTTTGAGTTGTGGAGTGATTCTTTTGCCTGCTGTCTGAATGTGTCAAACAACTTTCTCTTTCTTGTCAGGGATGACATTGCTGATTTAGTAGAAGCCAAAAAGCTGCTTAAGGAAGCTGTAGTTTTACCAATGTGGATGCCAGAGTTTTTCAAGGGGATTAGGAGACCGTGGAAGGTATGAAAAAGTCTGCTCCTGCAATCATAAGTAGGATTTTGAGATTGGATCTTGGCAGAACGAGAAATTTCAAATGTTTTACAGTTTAAATAAATTCTTCCTGCATTTTAGTAACAACATTTATTGTAAATAATAACAATGAAATAAAGATGTCAGCCAGATATCTCCACAGTGTCTTCAGCTACGTGTTTGTGAGAAAGCAGTGATATTCATAGCTTAACTTTGAATAACTTTTCAAGGGAAAGTTTACATCCAGTAGTTTACTATTACACTAAAGAAACTGTAAAATTCTCTGTTGATTCTTGACCTAAAAGTGGTTCTTTTTCATTTTAATAGGGTGTGCTGATGGTTGGTCCTCCTGGTACTGGGAAGACTCTCCTAGCAAAAGCTGTAGCCACTGAATGCAAGACAACTTTTTTCAATGTTTCTTCTTCCACACTTACCTCAAAATACAGAGGAGAATCTGAGAAACTTGTTCGTCTGCTGTTTGAAATGGTGATTTAAGTTTCTGAACATGAACAGTGAGATAATGAAGTAGAATCACCTCTGGAACAGTGAAACCTTACCAAGGTTTCAAACTCATAGCATACATAAACAGCTCTCCAAGCTTCAAATGCTTGGGGCATTTCTGATTTGTCCATTTGCATTTCAAGATTATTCGTAAATGGATTTATAAAAGCTGAAAAATATGTTGTCTTACATTAGCTGTAGTTCACTGTAAGCTGGTGAGTGTTGCAGAGCATACTTGAATGTAAATCTAGGGACAGAATTAATTGCTTTCTGGGTGAGAACCTTATTTAGGCTGCATGTTTTGTTGTTTTTGTGGGTGGTTTTTTGTTTGTGGTTAAAAGAAGTGGACTTCCAAACTGTAGTTGGCTTCAGATCACGTAATACTTGAAATGGGCTCAGAAAATAATTGTCTTTTTTTCCCATGTGTTACCAGGTGTGTGTGCAGTGTTTGCTAGGATGACCAGTACTGAAGGGGACAGCAGAGTTGCAATTATAGTAATCAGAAAAGGCAGGAAATAAAAGATCTTTTTTGTTATGGTTTGTTGGGCAGGATTATTACCAGCTTACTTAATGTGATTGGTCAAAAATGCAGATAACACAGTGAACAGCATCTCAACTGCTCTAATACAGTAGCTTTCATTGTCCTGGTTCCTTGTCTTTAAATGCTCTTGTTTTCAAAAAGGTCAGTTATTTTGCAGTTGACCTGTCTCTTGGACAGGGTCCGTGTCACGGTGTCCCAGCTTAACATTCATCCTGGCTTTAACTGAAATCTTATTCAAGCGTTCTGTGATGACTTTCACAGTTCAACGTGTTACTCCTCATGTGGGAAACTGCCTATAGCTTATGAAATGTTTGTTTATAGTGATGCCTTGAGGCATCAATAGCCCTAACAACTTTGGACAAAGAAGGACTTTGCCAAAAGCTCTTCTACTCAAATGCTCTGAATGAATGCGCAGCTGCTCTCTACCTGAGTGCTGGGGTCCAAGAGAGGCAAGGGTGGGGATCATTTGATACTTAGAAGCTGGGATAAATACATTACTCACCTCTGAATATGCTACTTCTCAAATGGGAGTGAAGTGCTATTTCAGCCTCCGCTTTATCCTTTGCTTTCTTCAGGCTCGATTTTACGCCCCAACAACCATATTTATTGATGAGATAGACTCCATCTGTAGCCGCAGGGGAACTTCGGAGGAGCATGAAGCCAGCCGACGTGTGAAGGCAGAACTGCTAGTTCAAATGGATGGTAAATAACCTGATCACTGGGAACTGCTGGACTGGAGGAAGCTTGAGGGACAAAAAAAAAAAAAAAAAGAAAAAAAAAAGGAAAACTTCATTCTTCAGAAGCAGTTTTTCAAAAGCCTTACATGAAATTGGGGTTAAAACCTACAAGGGACATTATTTAACACTCTTTTGGCCTCTGAGATACGATCTTGTATTAGTAACCCAGAACAAGGAAGATTCAGTGAAAAATTCAAGATTTCAAAAGAGCAGCAGAAAAAAATCCTGCTTCTCTCAGTCTTTGCCTGGCATATAACTCACTTCTTCAAAATTAAGTAAAAAGTGCTTCAAAAGAACTGTTACCTGTTTCTATTTGAACTTCAAAACCAGCATTACACTTAACTTCTTTGAGATCTCTTTTTTCCTAAAAATATAAATAACAAGTGAAGATCTTCTGTTTTATAGAAGTGGTTGGGAGAGTTTTTGTTTTAAAACACTGAGTTCACTACAGATATGTGGCTAATATTTCACAAATCAACAAAGTTCAAAAGTAGATAACAATGCAGAGTTGCTATAGAGGCATCCATTTTATACTTTGGGGAGCAGAGAGAAGGAAAGGAACTACTGAGAAGTGCTAATCTATTAACTGATTTATGATAGAATTCCATGAGTCAGAAGGTTTGTATATTTATTTTTCCTTCTCTGATGTTGGTTCCCTTTTATTTTTGTCTTCAAAGAACAGCAGAGCTCTAATACTCTTCTCACATCAAGGATGTACATAATCTAATTTTATTAGTTAGAACTATTTGAATCCTTTTACTTCAGCATTCATAAAAGGTGTTTTATATGCAGACTTTCAGGCAGACCAGGTACAATGGCTATCCCACAGCCCAGTCCTGTTGTTCTAAGCAAAGACAATAGATACAGAGAGTAGCAACTTTAACAAAATTACTTTCTTCCTGTTGTAGCAGATTCGTAGCATTTAGAAACTGAGCTGTTCTATATGTCTCTAAGAAGTTGTGATTTAGTCCACCAAATTTAAACATTCACTTCAGCCGTTTGTACAGTCCACCTGTACATATGAAACCCTTGGCCTGACTTCAGAAGTGAAAACACCTGGTAGGGCAGTCATGCTGCTTTTGTGTGGCTGTTGGTGAATGCTGTGGGGGGTGTTGGTTTTTGGTGTGGTGATGGCGTTGGGTGTTGTTTTGTTTCCTCACCTGCTGCTGCTGCAAGGTGTTGACGTGACAATTGAACCAGTGTTGTGGCAGAAGTACAAACAACTCTGCTGTAAAACCATTCTAGCCATGATAGAGAGGAACTTCCTGGTCTGAGCTGTGGCCTATGCCCCTACTGCTGTTTAAACCAAGCTTCCATTTATGCTTGCAAGATGTCATAGCGATGAAAAGGCGAATTCTGTTGTGCTTGGTGATTCGATTAATGAGCTCAAGCATAAAGTGCAGTAGAGTAGCTGCTTTAGTACTGCAAAACTGTTTTCTGTGTACATGAAATTTCAAAAAGCTTATGTATATTTTACCTCTTTTCTCTACTGCAGGTGTTGGGGGGGCTGCTGAAAATGATGATCCTTCTAAGATGGTCATGGTACTTGCTGCTACTAATTTTCCTTGGGATATTGATGAAGCCCTAAGACGGAGACTAGAAAAGAGAATTTACATTCCTTTACCATCAGGTATGAGGAATTGGGGAGAGGAGTGGTTAAAAATTCTAAAATCTAAACATTATCAACATTTCTTTTGATAACTTGGTTTAAAAATCTAATTGATGCGTGTGTGCAGATTCACTTAAGGATTCAGGACCAGCTTGAACATTTACTCTTGTAGCAAGTAAAGCGTCCTTTTTCTCATTCTTCCCTCTTATCCTCCTTCAATTTATTATTTATCTTCAGAAAGCAAATTGTACAGACTCAATTTTCTTTTCTGTGATTAGCCAAAGGTAGAGAGGAACTCCTAAAAATAAATCTGCGAGAGCTGGAACTGGCTGATGATGTTGACCTTGCAAACATAGCTGAGAAAATGGAGGGTTATTCAGGTGCAGACATTACCAACGTATGCAGGTGAGTTACATTGCCTCGTTTGGATTACTGCTGCTGCAAATTTGGGGAAAACTGTTTGTAGGATAACCAGTTTACATTATTAAAGTTATTGGATAAAAATGGACTGTAACTTGTCTTTTATGTATGGCTAAAAGGTGAAACACTGCATTAATATTTACCTGAATTTCCATTTGAAGAGTAGTTGCAAGCTAGTAATCTAATAAGCTGTGATTTAGGTAAAATTCCTCCTTCTTTCATACAGACTAAATTCCGTGCATGAGGACAATTCAGAGGATGGTAAACTTTAACTTGCAGAGTTGCAGTCATTCTGCTTGGGTTATATAGCTCCTGGAGAAATCCATATGTAAGAGGCAACAGTGATAGAGACTGGAATAACTGAAGTAAAAACATGGAGTTTTCTTGTTTCATGACGTGGAAAAGGCGTGGAGTCTTGTGTGATGATACAAGAGCTGTGTACTCAGCACATTGGTTTTTATGATGAGACTGACCAAAGTTTTCTGCTATCTCCTTCATTTCCCTGTCTCCTCTGTGCTGTCAGCATACAGTTGTTTGTGGGCCTGTTCTCTAGCCTAGATTCCTGAAATAATTGACTAAAAATATCTAATTCTTGTGTTGCATTTTCTTTGAAAAACTAGAAAGGGAAGGGGAAGACTGATCTATTAAGAGACAAGTGTCTGTTGTCCTGTTTACATCAAAAGACTTCCACTGGCACAGTTGCGGCAGTGGCAGACTCTGAGATTGCAGTACGGGACAGAGAACTGAAGCTGCTTAAGAGGCTGTTGCCATCTGATAAGCACCTGTGTAACGCTGCTTTCAGGCTTTGGAGGTAGCACTGAAGCATGGCAGGGCAAGGCTTCAGCTCCTAGTTGTTCCAGCCCAACTTTTGTGGGGCTGTGCTTTGAGCAGGATGAGAGAGCTGGAGTAAAAGCACCTCCTGGCTGCTTCCTCAAATGCGGATCCGTTTGTTGCCTAGGTTCTTAACACGGCTCTGCAGACATGTGTCAGCACAGCTGAGAGGACAATGTGCTGTGCCACAGGGATGAAAGCAAGTAGCCTGTACACAAAGCTGCCACCAAAGGCTCTGTCAGCAGGGCCACTGCAGGCTGAGCTAAAAGTTTGGAGCCTCAAACTCTGTTTGGTTTCCCGAACAAACCTTGCTCAGTGTCTTGCAAAAGAATGGTATGTTAGTTGCTCTCAATCTGTGTTGTGGAGATTTGTTTCATTTGTAGGTTTGTGAGATGAATTTCTGGTGTTCTTTTGATCAGTCTTGGTTCTGCTTTGAAAGGAGTTTGTGCTAATAGCTTCATGTTATATGGAAGAGAGTTTATTTGGTCTGCTGCTGTGTGCATTCTAGCTGCAGTTTGTCTCCTCCAGTCTGTTCAGTGTTTGTTGTTTGTAATTAATTTTATACTGAATATCAATACACTTATTTTAGAAATGAAAATACTTGTAATGTTTTTCAGTGAATTTTGTGTGTATGTATTTGTGCACAATTACTTTTGATTTTTTTAACCAAAGCCCCTTTGTACAAATACTATTAAACAAAAGCAAACAGATTTAAAAAAATACAAAGAAACATCTGAATCTTCTATTTGTGGCAGTCTCTGAAGTGATGACTGAGGTGGCAGCAAACAGAAATCCAGATAAACCGAGATTTGGATGTACATGGTTTGAAATCACTAAGAAAGTACTTGTATTAGCCTGTGTGTAAATAATTGTTCATGGTGTCAGGAGAAATAGCTCTTGGATATGGTTGTTTCATTTACAGTGAGGTAAAAAGATGTGGATGATGTAAAAGTGCTTTTTTATGGTTCAGGCTCTCAGTGTATAAGCATAGTAAAGTTCAAACCTGTATACTGTGACAGTCCTTGCTAGAGACACAAGCAAAACATAAGAGTAAGTGGACCAAGAACTCTGGTTTACTGAAATGACCCTCCTATCTTGAAGAATTTGAGGTGAAGTCCAAAGTTTGCTGAGCCAGAGTGAAAACCAGTCAGAGGTAACACTACAGTTCCTAGCAGTCAGCATATAACCAGTGGGAAATGAAGGTGAACCTTCATTTTAAAATGATATTCAGGAAATACGAAATGCATCCAAATTGCAGGTTAGATGCAAGTGTGAACTAACTTCGAATCGTTGTTTTGAGTGAACTGTCAATGTTGAAAGGCCTTTAGAACAGAACTGGCCCCTGCTGTGTCTTCAGTGGGTGGCTGCCTGTTTTTGAATAGAGCTTTGGTGCTTCTCCAGGCACCAAGAGTGCATTTGAGAAAGCAGCAGGAATTCAGTTTGGAATGACTGTCCATAAAATGACTTTATGAACAGAAGTGGTGGCAGCTGCACTTCAGTTCTGTCAGTGTGTTATGGTATGATGGGCTTGTTGGTTGGCTGGGTTGTTTTTGCTGGTCGTTTTTTTAACTGCTGTCTGGAAGCAAATTAGATGCATGTTATGTCCCACCCACACCACTGTGTAACAGTAGCTTATGGTTTACAAATGATGTTGTAACAGTGGAGCATGGTGATAGTTGGTTGAGATGGAGTTCAACAAGGCAACCTTTTGGTTCTGAAAGTTTAGTTCCTGTATTAGAGATTTTAACGTATTAACTAATAGTGAGATTAGCTCAGTTGGTCAGAGCATGGTGCTAATAATATCAAGGTTGTGGGTTTGACCCCTGTACAGGCCGTTCATTTGAGAGCTGGACTTGATGATCTTTGTGGGGCCCTTCCAACTTGGAATACTCTGTGATTCTGTGAATTATTTAGTAAATTCCTGAAGTCTGACAGTTCTGGTTTCCTTTAGCGGGAGGGATGGTACTGAAACAGAATATGCTCAAACCATTTTTCTAAATCCTTCCGGAAGACAACGTGTAAGTTTTTCTCTCTTTGGGTTCTCACCTTCTGATATGACACAATATACTATTGCAATATCACTGAGATTACACTTCCATCTTTCTTACTGCTAGACAGATAAACAGCATTTTCTTGTTGTTAGAAGATATATAACAATGAATTAGCAGGAACTTCAGCCTTCCAGTGTTATCTAATTATCACCTCACCAGCTCATCACCTGCTGCTACCAGATTTGCTGCCGGAAATCTAAACGTAGTTAAACCTAACACGAAAGAAAATTACTTGTAAAAACACTCAGTGCTCATTAAGGCCAGAAGTTTGAGGAGCTACACACAGAACAGATTTTGTTATTTAACATTTAGCTCTTGAGTGTACAGGTTAGAGGTGGATACTGTTGACTCCTCTGTCTTTGAAGTGGGATTCCCGTTCAAACCAGGAAACATTCAAAACACTCCAGCTACTCCTTCTATATCTAGGAGGAGTGAAATTGTTACTGCCTTGTTCCTGTTAAAAAATACTGTAAACAGCAGCTACATCATAGGCATGCAATGACATCAGCTAAACCAGTTGTCTTTACCTCTTTTGCCTAGCCTGTGAATAGTAGCTGTTCAGATGTCCGGTGAAGATAATGCCGTGTTTGAAAAATATGGATAACATGGTATTGTAGCTTGTACAAGCACTTGGAGATCTTCCCATAAGAGTTTACAATTCTTTATTGAATCTTTTTGAATGCAGCAGCTTAACTGGAATGCTGCATTGAGCCTTTCAAACAACTGAACTCACCATCCTGTATTGAGTAATGATTTTATTTTCTTACTCTCCTGACTAGAGATGCATCATTGATGGCTATGAGGAGGCGTATTGAAGGCTTGACACCAGAAGAAATAAGAAATCTCCCCCGAGATGAAATGCACATGCCAACAACTATGGAAGACTTTGAAATAGCTTTGAAGAAAGTTTCTAAATCTGTTTCTGCTGCGGACATTGAGAAATACGAGAAATGGATAGTTGAGTTTGGATCATGTTGAGTTGTCTTCTCTTGAAGAAACCACCTCATGTCTTAAAACAGCGTAGAAGTAATGGGTGATGTGTCAGTGCACTGCATGCTCTTTTTAATTTTTGTAATTTAAGAGCAACAGATGTTTAAATAAATTTTTTTCTAAAACACAAATTCTGCCTAGCTCTCTTTGAACTAGCTCAGAAGTCACCTGTTTTTCTCAAATGCTGAATATATCTGATTTTTCAGATTTTAAAATTAATACTAGAATTCCTTTCATCAGAGTATTTACTCTTGAAAAGTTGCTGTTGTGTCAATAAAACCCCCCAAACCAGCCGTGCTAAGTGAGTCAGGGATGCTGAGAACCTGAAAATGGGACAAACAAGATGCAGTTACACAGATAGTTTTCCTAGCTGATCTTGGAGAATTCCACCCTCAAACTGTTGTTAAAGAACCTGTGCAAAGGCTGAGATGTGGAACAGCAACCCTTGAGCTGGAACAGTCAGTGGAGTTAGTGAAGTTTGAGCAAGGGGTAAGATCATCACAGGCTTTCAGGAGCTGTTAAATAATATTAAAATACGTCCAGCTGGTGTGAACTAATTCTGTGCAGCCAGCAATGATGCTGTCACATGTGTAGTTTCCTTGTTAGTCTGAGAAATCAAAAGCTTTCTGGCATTAATTCTGAAACAGGTGTTTCTTCCTTGACTGGTACTGCAAGCAGCAAAACGCTAGACTGCTCAGTTGGGTCTGGTTTACATGGTTATTCTGGTAAGGCCATTCTGATAAGGCAGCATGTGTTGTGTTTGTGCTCAGTTGATAACCCTGACTTTACAATTGACATAAAATCTAAATTCTCGTTCTTCATGACTTAACTGCTTCTACATGCCGCTTTATCTGAGAATGGTTCTGCAGTATAACCATCCAGGTAATATTAGATTTTGCTGAACTGTGGTAATTGTAACTAAACCACCTTTAATTTCTATCCATCTTCTACTGTTTGGGAAACACTTCTTCCTGCTAGCTCCTCCCAGTGCAGCCAGCTGTAGCTCTGCTTATGGGTAAACTTCATGGTTTTTCATGAATTAAATAGTATGGACTTGTTCCAGCTGGTAGATACGTGCTGTGTAAAGCTGGCTGTGGAATTCCTGCTCATGCCTCTCTTCAGATGCTGCAAGGTAGGTGGGAAGGACAAATGGTAATGCAAAGTTGCAGTCTGAGTAGGAGGCAAGTGATCTCAAAAACACAACTGTGTAAATGCCAGTGAGCATCTTGTTCATGTGCCTAATATTCATCACTATGTTGTGAGTGACAGCTGGACATGCTGAAAAGGGACTTCCAGCAGTGTCAGTGATGAGAGGCTCAAGTAAGACACTGGGATCTTGTGAGAGCTCCTGAATCCCTGGGTGGACCTGGCATGATGAACCCAGAAATGAAGGGAAAACGCTGAGGTGATTATACAGGTCTGTACATTTATAGACTTCCATTTCCAGAGTGGAAAACAAATTTACTATTTTTGGATTCTCTTATGTATCAGCATTAATAAAAAACCGCAATATTTTGAAGATGTGGGTATTCTTAGTATTTATTTTTCTATTTGTATGTAAGGATGAGAGTGTAGCTGTCAGTTGTTGTTGCAGATTTCTTCTCATAATTCACTGCAAACAAACCAGAATACTTAATCTCTCTCCCACATAAGAAGGGAGAGTTGGCAGCAGTCCATTAAGGGGCCACTTAGACTAAGTGTGATATATTTTGAGAATTCCTAAAGTAAACCTCAGCTTAAAAGCAGTAGTTTATACTCAACCAGCCCTGCTCACTCTGAATGAACAAAATTAACATCTCTGTAACGCGTAGTACAGGAGAGAAAACGTGATAGAGGCAGAATTTGTAGCTCAGAGGTTCATTTTGGTTTGGAACACAACATTGTATACAATGTGGTAATACACAGTTCTAAGAGCAGGAAGGGGTGCTTGTGAGGAGATGATGTTGCTGTTTCTACGAACCTACCACTATCCCACCAGGGATTTTTTTGGGTAGATAGGTTTTACTGTTTTTTTTTTTCAGTTCCTAGTCCCCCTACATACCTTCCCCTAGAGGACACATATATCCTGATGAGTTCATGTCCTGGAAAAATGAGACCTACCATGACTGGGATGCAGGACAGTTGTCCATTCCTTACTGTCTTAGTTGGGTGAGGTGGTTTTTTAATCCATTTACAAAATAGTTCAGAGTCGTGCCAGCTCAGAGTAGCACTCCTCTGAAAGGCATGAGACTCGTGATTTGGGAAAACCATGTCCTTGCTAAAGCAGAAACACAAAAGCTTTAACTTTTTAAAGACTCGGTAACTCCAGCTCCATAAAGCAGCAGAAACTGTCTGGCAGTTACTGTGTTCAAGATTTGCACTGTTTTTAGAATTTCATTAATCTGATGGTGATACTACTTTCCTGGTGCTTTGTAACTTTGCAGAAATCAGCCAAGTTTTGAAGCTGTACCAACACTTTGAGGCTTAACCATGCATTTGTTGCAGCTGTTTAGAACAGCTAAATCTCCTTGTGGCTGTTGCAGGTGCTTGGTTTCCAGTTTCATAAGGAGGGATGCAAAGAGCACTTCTGAACAGCTGCCGAGATTCCATCTGCAGCGTAATTCCTACTGTGTTTGTGCACTAAGGGAGAAGTATTGTGTTTCTAGTCCATCCTATTTTTTTTCCCAGAAGAAGTGAACTTCAGCCTTGTACATCACTGCTTGAACTACGCTAATGGAGGGGCCAGGGAATATCCACGTACAGAGAAGTTTGTCTACACCTGTTTGAAGACTTGCTCTTTGTGCAGTCACCATGCCTGTGCTAATCCCAGCACTTTCCTGCTCAGCCACAGGTGGCAATCCCTCTGCCACCCACAAGGTACTAGAACAAAAAATAAAATTAAAAAACAAGGGGAAGTTTGAGCAGTGTCCCCATTACCTTGAGCTGCTGTGGTGTGTACCACACTGCACTGCTGGGTGGTGAGGTTTGGTTTGTTTTTTTTACAAGGCCAAGTCGGTGTTAGAAATGTTCCTTTTATCGCTGCAGTGCCATCAGTTCAGTGAGATGATGAGAGTTGTTCCTGTCACAGACCAGCTGTAAGGACCAGCATCTGAGTAAGTTGGATCTCATTAAACTCATGATCATGTCTCCTTAGGGCAGGAGGAGGGGGAAGCCCAGACTTTCTCCCTCACTCTAACAACGCCAGCTGAACACAGGTAATTCTGATCACTCAGATGATAACTGTGCTCAGTCTAGTGCCAGGCAGTTACAGTTCTGAGGGTTTTTTTTTCCTATTCATTCTTTTGACAAACAATTTCTATAAGTAAGAACAATGAAAAGCTAACAGATAGTGCCCTGAGTCTGAAATGCTTGGCAAACTGCTGTTTTACCTAACTATAAATGCACACATGAACACAGTCTAATAAACAATTTAAATGTTTATTTGAAAAATGTTAACAGTACAAACTGGCATGAGCAGACTGGGCCTACTCAGCAATAGTAAGCCAGTATTTCTGTAGAATTTAATGGAATTTTTATTTTTCTTTTGGGACTTCATAGAGTACTGCTGTCACAGATAGAAAAAGCAAGCTGGTTACAACTGCTAACAATTTTTAAGAGTGGAAGGGACCATAAAAATGTAAAGTGCTTGAAATATAAATCAGCTGTTCAAATTTTTGTTTTGCATATATAAAACGTCAGATCTTTTGAGTAACACAAATGTTTGGTAGTGGTATCTTCCTTGCAAGACACACTTGACCCTATGAGACATGGACCAGGTGGGGCAGCTTTGCTTAGGTTTGCAGGCACAGCTGATGTTTCCAGTATTCCCTCATCTTTTTCTGAAGAATGCTATCTGTGGACTTAAGGACACCCTGAATTTCATCATCATGTTAGTCAGGACAGCTGACTTGGTTTATGGGCATGAAGGCAGCCAGCATCCTGTCTTGAGGTGTGGAAAAGTGACTTCACAGAAGTTAAAATAAATGGTAGCCCTCAGGGTGGAAAGCTGCTCTATTTTGAAGCTTCTGAAAAGGCAGCTGTTCTATTTTGAAGCTTCTGAAAAGGCTGCTTGTTTACGGAGAGGCACAAGGAAGTCAGCTTTGGGCCTCGGCCTGAGTGGCCCTCTATCAATTAATCAACTGACTTAGTTTTCTTAGTAGGAAAAAACCAAAGTATTAAGATCAGGTGCCAAATATCAGATCAACTAAAAGTGTGTTTTTAAAAACCAGTAACTCCAAAGTAAATACAGTATTAAGTACACGCCTTCTCATCTAAATAATTTTTCCTGTCTGAAAGGTCTGAAGGCAGGCTGATGGTAGTCACAGGTACAAAGCTGACTTGATCCAGGAGAAGGATGCCTCTGAAAGGTAAGGTTATCTGGCATTAGAAAACAATACACAAAATGATTCTGTGTTCTAAAAATTAGACTTATTCTTAAACTCCCCAAACTTAGTTTAAATCAATGCATCAACTAAGGATTACCCTCATAATATCTCTTACATGAAGTTGCAATGAGAAATGCTTCCAAAATGTACTGGCTGTGGTTTCTGAGGGCTTCCTTTGGCCAGTTTCTACATCTGAAATGTCGGCAGTGTTGGCTCTATCTGCTCAGTTTCACAGTAGCCTAAAACTGTTTGCTGTCAGGACCTACAGCTGATTCTCCAGGACTCAGCCACAGCCTCCAGTTTTATCAGTGTAACATAGAATGGCATTAAAGACTTGGGATGAGGTCCCAACTCACATCTGCAACTGTTCTTCACCAGATGAGATGTTCTGCTCATTCTTACTAGTTTACAATCCTGAGTTAAACGTTTACCATTCTTTAGAGGACCACTTTACACAGGTAGCAAGAAAATAATTGTGTAGTTCTAGGGTTGTTTTTGTTTTTTTTTTTTCTGGTTGGTTTGTTTTTTTAAAGAGGAGAGGGTGATTCAAATTCTTTATACACTCTAACAAGGCATGAGCAAGCCCTATGTTCCTCAAGTGGAAGAGTAATTACTGCAAGCTGGTTCCTCTGCTCCATACTGACCTCTGCTATGGACAGGCCATCATCCACTTTGCTGAACAGTTCGTTGGGATTAGAATTTTCTTCCTAGTTCTACTTAGTTCAGTTTCATACATGGCGGTGTTAAGCTACTTACTGCCAGTGGTAAGCTGCTTACTGCTGAGGAAAGTACAAAGTATTTCTCCACTGTTTCTGCTTGAACCAGGGAAGCCCTCCCACCTAAGAGCACACTGTGTGAAATGCCAGGGGAAGCACTGCTTCTTTTGTCACTGCAGTTTCCAGCCTTCCTGATTGTACAACCCTCCATCTTCCCAGTTTGTCAGAAGGCCCAAGGCCACTCATACCCTTAAGTGGATACAGAAATTACCTGCATGCAGGGCCCTTCAGAGGCACAGCTGATCAGCTGCATTTGAACACATCAGCTGTGCTTGAGGCTGATGAAGCACGCTACGCTGTCAGTTGCTTCCCAAAGAACATAAAGTTCCAAGGGACAGCTCTTCCACAGATGACTAAGGTTGCTTTAAAGTGCACATGCTTGCCCATTCCAGCACTAAATTTACACCATTTGTTACCTGCAGATACTGATTCATCTTTCTGCCCCTTGTTCTGAGACCTTGCTTTCCCATAAATGTTAGTGGTGCTGGTAACACACCAAGTGGATGCAGCCCTTGCAGGCCATCAGCTTGCTTTATTTCTGGCCTCTTACCACCTATGCCAGCACCAGTCACTATGGCTTGGAAGCTGCTTACAGAGGTAGGGCCCCCTTGGAGAATTCCCATGCAAATTTGCAAAGCCAAATTTGAGGGCTTTCAGAACTTCTGTAGAACTCCAACATGGTAGGAGTATGAAAAGATTTGGAGATGTTGGAATTGTTCAGCCTTAGTTTCTACCCTCCTTTCTTGGAACTATGTTAATAGCATCTCACATTGTAGTCCTTAGAAGACTTGATAAAAATTTGGCAGTATGACATCTCAGCTAAAGACATTTCCAATTAAATACTTTCCCATGGCTCTCTGAAATGCCTATGTGTCAGAAGTGCATTTGGAATGGAAAGCTACCAGCAGCTTTCTCACTGAATTCTTGCTACCATTATCCTACAGAATGGGCCTGCTTCTTGGAAGTTTCTTTTAGTCAGTATTTTGCCTTCACCACAGCAAAAAAAGAATTACAAAAATTACTTACTTATTTTCACAGGAAGGGAGAATCACCTTTAAGACTCTGATAATAAGAGCTGCTCCAACAACTCCAACAACAACAACTTCCATGAAACTAAACAAGATAGGTAAAGACTGAAACCAGAATCTGCACAATCCTTTTCTCAAGTCTTCCACCCACTGGCACATCACCTACAAAACAGGTAAAAATACAAAGATTGCAAAACAAAGCAACTGCTGGGTTTGTTGTTTTTTTTTTTTTTAGTTAGTGGTAAATCACATGGTGATAATTTACTTAAACTCATATATTCTTAAACATACTTAAAAGCATGATGGAATTGACTGGTGGCTCAGATATCTTTATTGTTCAAAGTTTGGAACAGGTGAAGGTTTAGTTCTCTGTTCATTAAAGGCCCCTTTGGAAAATAAAGGACACTTGAACAGAGCAGTCAGCAGGTTATAACTGTGAGCGTTTTGGCCACAGAGGAGGCCATGAAACCCACCTTTACCTAAGCTGGAACTGAAACTTCTCCAGCTGTTACTGTGTTTCCTACAGCAGGTGAGACCAGGGGTCCATTTCTCAGAGGGGTAAGCACTTGAGCAGAGTCAGGAGAAAATCGTGGACTTTAAAGCTAAGCAATATTTGAAATTGTCATAAATGCTTAGCTCAGTATAATGTAAATACCACAACTGTAGAGGAAAGTGACTATCATGAAGTATCTGTGTGGTCAGAACATGGCAAGATTTAGAAGCCCACTCGATTCCGACTTGTCACTGCTGAACAGTAATTATAAAGGGGCATTTTTAGGTTTATTTGGGGTTTGTTTATCTGCAGAAATCCACTGGTCTTAGTGGTTGTCTGTCTTTAAATAATTATACTTATATACTGATAATTATGCTAATAATTAAAACAAGCAAACAAACAAA